>JAHWFP010092074.1:64208-100089 GCA_023313725.1 Lithobius niger | reverse complement strand
CCCCCCCCCCCCCCCCCCCCCCCATGGCTCTACTAGCAGCTGGCTCGGCGATCCTCTGGCAATGTTGTAAACTCGCCACGCAGACCAGTCTAGATCCACCACAAACATGAGTACGGGAAGGAACGGTAAATAGTTTTTGACTGTCTGGTTGTATAAAGAAAATGTGCAATCCTCTACTTCCCCCCCCCCCCCCCTGGTAATAGGGTGGCAGCGCCTGTCATGCAGTTGTATCAAAAGTTAAGGTGCGAGTTGGGTGCAGTTTGCAATTTCAGACACTCTCAGAATTGCACTTGGTCAGCATATAAAATTCCATCAAATTCGCTTCAGCAGTTTGGGCCTGATGTTACCACAAAGAAATCTCCAATTAATGTGCACACGGTTAAAGGCGCCTTTTCACCTTTCCAACTCCTAGATGTAGGGATCGACCGATACAGAAAAATACCGTTCCGATACCTATTTTTTCGCCCCAGCCGTGCCGATACAGATATCAATACACCGATACCGGTTTAAAAAAAAAAAGTCGGTGGATCAGAAATTTAACTCATTTTCATCATTCTTAAAATTGTATGCAAGAAAACGTAAATTTCCATTTTTTTTCTTATCAGTGGTGTCAGATCCGGAGGTGTACCTTCGGCGATACGACACTGCAGATAGGCCTAATCGCAAGAAGTCAGTCCTATATAATTTATTAACTCAATGGAAGTCACCCTGAATCTGACAATGCGCGTGCGTTGAATTCACTAAGCGGCTATGCAGATGACTTCATGGGATACAAGCGATGCTATGCAGGAAAGGTTTCTCTCAAGCTTGGCTGAGTAGCCCTCGCGCACGGAAGTTGGTCGTATCGGCTAAAATATCGGTTAAGAAATACCGATACAGATCCAATACCGATACACAAAAAATAGCCGATAATATCTGTAAATCTGCAGGAAAAATTAATTACCTAGATGCAGCACCGCAGAATCTTCGACCAATATAAAGAAAATAGCAGCAAATTAAAAATGGAACAACACCATTCGCAGCAGCGCAGCAATTTCCATAACTAAAACGAGATCATGTGACCCACATCAGCCTATTAGATGACGGAGAATCTGGATCGTGGATGCTGTGTTTAGAATACGGGCAACATTATTGAAACGGTAAACAGACACCTTTAAGCTAAGGTGGTAGGTGAAAATAGCATGACAATCAGATAAACGCTATTCGTTTGGCACGACCATCTATTTAATTTCCCAGATGACGAGTTCTCGCATGTTCAGATTATACAGGAAAATCATCGTCTTATCTAGGATGGGTAGCAGAGTTGAAAGCGGCATCAAAACGTATACCGTTTATGTGATTTACATGTGTTTTTCGTCCATCCCCTTATATTAACTGCTCTCGCGTTTCAGTAAGTGGTCTGTTTCGTACTAAAAGAACGTAGAATTTATGTGTGGGGGTGAGGATAATGGGGCCAAGCGCTGATGAATAATTTACTCGATGCATCACTTCTGCAATGAAGCACTGTCCTGAATTTGATGGAGTAGGCCGATGTACATGCCACTTACGCAACACTGCATACTCAAACGGTACCTTCCTAAACGACCTAACAGAGCGAACCAAACGCACCACTGTTGTGACAGTTTGGCTCATTCCCAGCTAATATACGTGTTGATGCGGCTTGATTGACGTCTACATAGTCAGCGATGAATCCATTTCCGGTAAAACTGTTACCTCGCGCATGCTCAAACCTCCACCCCAGCAAACCACCTCCCTGAGATGGTTCGCAATTTGGCATTGCTCTCGCGTGGTCACATTTATTAGCTAATTCTGGTCAAATCCATTAGCCAGGCTTGGTCGTGGTGAAAGTATGACGTGTTGAATACTCTGCTGAGCTTGTTGAGCTATGTTGTAGTTTAGGAAGGTACTGAACGGCTGACATAACATCACTGCGCATGCGCGACGTCAAGTTTGAAACCAAACTGTCTCTAACAGTGGTGCATTCTGTTCACTCTGTTCGGTCCTTTAGGAAGGTACTGAGAAGTGCCTAGATGAAGTACGCAGGGGTTTATTCAAGGCCACGTAAGATAAATCCTCTACAGTTGGTATTAGGCTGTGAGTTGACTATAGCCAGATGCACAAAGTAGTAATGGTGTTGCTAGTCACTGGGCTTTATGCCTATTAACTGGTTGGCCGAAACAACAACTGTGGCGGTGTGCACAGGATTGCAGAGGAGCGCTAACACCGTCACAAAATTGCCCATGGCGTGCACTCCCACATCAATACACACGCTAGTGTGTCGCCCGCCAAGATTTAACAAAAACATTGATGTGCGTTCAATCCAAATGCGACAGAAACTTTGTTTGATTGCGAGCTCTTGGGTGCCTGACAACATAAAGTCACCATTAAGCCCCATCCTCACTTGGAGAAAACTTTGGACCCGATCCAGACCCTTCCACACTGGGTGTGGTCTCGATCACCCAATCTGGCCTAACTCGGTCCGGTCTTTCACGTCCTGGTCAAAAGCAGGACCCCGCCCCCGGCCCCAGCCTAGTGTTTCAGTGTGGATGCGGTCGGTATGCAATCCCAAACTTTAGGGAAACGTTTTGACAGCACAAGCTTTGATAGACAATAGCAAGTTAAATGGAAAGCAGGAGGAGGAGGGGATGAGAGAAAGGAACAATGACAGCACAGAAAATGTTGTAGTGAGAGAAAAATCAAAGACCAGGCCTGGCAGAAGAGTGGAGGACTTGAACATTAAGAAGATAGGACCAGGAGAGAGAGGGAGGAGGAAGAGGGTGGCAGTGGAGCTCGGTGGAACCCGGTTGGAGGGAGAAGCAGGGTGGAGTGTGTGATGATCACTGGAAGAGCGAAGGCAAGGCAAGTAAGGGAGTGTGTACAGGTGGTCAGGAAGGGTGGAAGGGTGGGGGTGGCAGTTGAAGAGGGAATACTGTATGTGCTATGAGTGATGTTTCACGGGGCATGGGTGAAGATCAGGTAGAAGTTGCAGCTGATACTGGGAGAGGAAGGGAGGTCGTGAATGATGATGGTGTTGAGGTGACAGGGGAAGAGTGATGTTTGGGGTGAAAGAAAGTGTGTTTCTTCAAAACTCTTTTATGGACTTTGGGGGTGTAGGAGAGAGTGGGGAAAGAGGGGGAAGAAGAAGGGGTATCTATGGGTATGGAGGAGGAAAGGGGGGGGGGGAGGGAAGAGTGGCAGGGCACTAGGGGAATTTGGAGCGAGATGTACAGGTTGTGGGGGTGAATATTATGGAAGAGAAGTGGAAGGGGGATTGGGGATTTTTAGAGGGATTCATTCGGGAGAAGAGGATCCATTTTGAAAGAGGAGCCTTGGTAGAGAGCATGGGAAAAGGAAGAAGAGGGTGAGTTTTATTAACATGATAGTTACGTCTTTATACTACTGTACTGGAAGTTCTAATTAAGATAAATGAATGTGATTAGGCTTAGATTGAAGGTAGAGATGTTCAATTTTGAACAAGGGTAATAAAAACGCTTTATGGTAATTAGGAGCTAAGCTATGGCTGTTTGTCCATGCTGTAACACTGTGCTTCGGGCATTTATTTATCAAAAGTTACATTTTTAAACTGCTGCACTGGCTGTTCTAATTAAGGTAAATGAATGTAATTAGGCTTAGATGAAATATGGATGTATATATTCCCAGTAGATGTGCCCTAAGATCACATCAAGCAAATCTTCCTATCACAGAACACATAAAGTCTGGTAATATAGGAGGATGGCACGAGCAAGACCAAGCATCTTAAAGAAAATACAATGTTGCATACTTGAATCAGGAATTTAGGGCAGAAAAATTGCCTGCATAAAATAGAAATAGGAACTCTCTTGTGCAAAATATTGTTGTGAACATGTGTTTTAGCCGGTATGTTTCTGATATGACCAATGGCTAAGAAGCTATAGGCAAGAAACCTTTTTGGGGAGAGGGAAGAGACTATAATTCCACGAAGTCTGTACGAGTACCACCGAGTCTAATTGTAACAAGGCCTAATGGTCAACAGGGTCACTGTTCAAAATTTCAGCTTTGCATATTTTTGTTCAATGTCAAATTTTACTTGCCAGGGCTATAAATGCCTAGTAAAACTGTTACTTGGCGGCAACACACTAGCATGTGTCCAGATGTAAATTAAAATGTAGGTAGGCCCGGAAAAAGAGGGGGGAGGGGGGCATTGGAGTCGTAAAGCGTACCTCTTACCCCAGTGTCGTTAAGGTTCCAGATTTTAAGATAAAAAAGTTCCCCAAAGGTCCCATACATGAGGAGAAAAATATCCCCCCCTTCCCCCAATCAAGGAAGCTGAAGAGAAGTTGGAGAACGTAATGGCTTTCGAATGTGAACAAAATTGAAGATTTTTTATTAAAAAATTTGAGAAAAACTGATAAAATTTACCCTTGGAACAAGTTGTTGCTTGAAATGTGGTAGTTTTTCTCAATAACAGGCCTACAATTATTCGTTTTGGACAACATTTTGCAAAAGGTTTTACCATTTCTAACTTTTCGATGGTGTATTTTCTAAAACTTGTCTGCGCCTGACCCCTCCCCAATGCCATCCTTACACAAGAAAATCTGTTGGCGTTCAACAAAGATCCAATATGTAAACTTAAGTAACCTCGCCCCATCCAAAAATAATGGGGGAAAAAATTGCCGCATTTCCACCACCCCGGGGTGTCTATAAATATTAGGAAGGGGGAGTGTGACTTTTCCGACCGGAACCCCATTTTCTTCCAAAAAAAATTGGAGGATTTTTTTTTTTATTTGCCACACGCCAGCCTTTATTGGAAGTTTTGTCTCACCTCCCATTTTTCTGACACAACAATATTTTGGGTTTTCAGTTGGTTATTTTAATTTCGTCGATTTTTTTTCCAGAATCCCATAAAATAGGAACTTCGATACAGACAGCACTAACAACATTAATCCAAGTTCGTCCAGCTAATCCTATCGAGTTTTTAGCACTAAAGTAAGTTCATGCATTTTAAAAGGTGCCTATGGCATTACTAAAGGTGCCCGCACGCCAAAATCGACAAAACGTCGCATGACAGGACATTTTATCAAAATCTGTCTCAGCGTGCTCTGCAGACGTCTCCAAAACCACAGGAATGAGCTGAGCGCCACACACCGGACGCGACAACAAAGGAAGTTCCTTCTAGTTTCGTCTGTTGGGGGTCTCTCCACCAGATGCGACATCTCGCGACATTTCATCTTGCAACGACGTTTTGTCGATTTTGGTGTGCGGCCACCCTTACTTGCTGGTTTCCCTGCGTTCTTGACTGCTTGGGGTTTTCTTCTTCTGCAGAACGCTGTCAGTATTTAATGATACCATGAATTACATACATAACAGGGAAGCTTCTTTCCTTTGAACGTAAAGCTACTATGTATGCTTATTCGTGTCAGTGGCGTACACAGGAATTTTTTTTGGGAGGGGCACAGTGCTTGAAGGGGCGCCTTGTGGGACTAAAAAAAAAATTATTAATAACTAGCCAGGGGGTTCGGGAGCTCTGAAAATTCGCTCATTTTAGAGCACTTTTGGGCCCATGGAACAACTTTTCAGTATTTTCGGCAACTTTTTTTTTTTTGGTGGGGGGAGGAGGGGATGCACTGGAGCAACTATTTAACATCTTCAGCAGCATGTGTTTTTTTTTTTAGAATTTTGACATTGTAAACTTTGGGGCTACACGACAATTTGAAGATGAAGATGGTTTGAGTCCTAGTCGTGGCATTTGTCGGATTAGTGTTTCTTTTATTAGCACAAAGCCGGTCTTTAATACATGTTTCGTAAACTCTTTACCGCGTAATTTTTTCTTTATTTTTGAGATGTACATGTTGGCTTGGTTTCGTGACTGAAACTTTGTATAACACTTGCCTTTTTGTACTTCCTAATTTCTTATTTCACAGCTACTTTTTTTTTTAAATGGATAACAATATTAGGCCAATTGCTGTCTTTAGCCCCATCATCCTCCTGTCTGTTTATAACATACATTTTATATTAACCTTTTTTTTTTAGGTGAAAACTTGATTTAAAACTTGATGGAAGGAGGGGGAAGGGAGCCTCATGTTACTGGGTTATCAAAAATACTATTTTTTGTTCTTCTTTACTTTGTATTTGAAAAAAAAAAATGTTTCCAGGGCATGTGGAAATAGAGCAGTGACACGACGTAGTATTATTGTATATAACTCTATGCCGGAGCCTTAATGGGTTAGCTGCAAGGGGCACTGCAGAGAGAAACAGAAGGGCGTCATACTGAAGCCGATGCTGTGAAGAGTGATTTCTTAGACCTAAAACGCGCGATTTTTGTTGTTGGAGAAAACAACATTATTTTAAGCCTAAGAAATTCGCTGTTTCGTTATTTTTCCCCCCCATTTTTATGTAATACACTTTGTAGTTATGCCCTCCAAAACCCATACTGGTACCAATATTGCGGCAAACGTCACTGCTCTATACAATCTTAGTTTTGGTGCAAGATAATCACACCTGAAGAGACAGTAGCAACATAGACTTGACAGTTGACTACATAGCGCATCTTACCTCTTCCAAGGCTATGCGGGGTCTTGGCGGTAGGTGCAGTTAGCAAGCAATGTTGTTTTTCATTTAACTTTTGTGCTGTATACATTCCTATGAAGCAGCAGTGGACCACCCGAATTGGGGGAGGGAGGGGGGGGGTTTACTTTGACGTGCTCCACCCCCCCCCCCCACAATACCGCAGATTAAGAGTAAAATTAAAGTAAACGAGTAGGTATTTTAGATGAAAGTGGGCAACTAAGGTGATTTACACTTTATTACAACGATAGACCTTTTTTTTGTAACTGAAATACACACAAAAAATTAAAATCCGTTATAGTATACAGCATTGTATACAATGAAAAGAAAGAATTTGAGATTTACCAATATTATACCATTTCTTGCCACTAAATGTTATATTTTTGCCTTTTTTTTATCAAATGTTTTTTGTTTTTTTTTTAGGGAAAAAAAAATTATGCACTCAAACTAGTTACCATAAATCCGCTATTTATGGCCAGTGTCTAATTGTAGCCAGGTCAAATTGGCTTGATTTTTAGCCAGTAGCCCGGGCTACAAATTGAGGATTTATGGTAAATCAGTAACTTAACACACTTTGCTAACAACTGCATCTCCGTGGCCAAAAAAATTGGTAAATCTCACATTTTTCTTTATATTGTGTAAAATGATGTACAGGGTAAAACGCAACAGCAGAATTTGTCTTCAGTCCCAATTTTTTTGTTAGCACCCTCCAGAACCGTAAAGGGACTTTCAAAACTAACCGTTTTACTAGATATCATCATTCCAGATCCTTTAGGGTTCTGGAAAGTGCTAACAAAAAAAAATTGGACTTGAAAAATTGTGCTGTTGCGTTTTTTTACGGACCATCCTGTATATCATGGATTTTAATTGTTTGCTTTTTATTTACAATTGTTAAAAAACGCTCTATCATTGAAATAAACAAAGGAAAATTACCTAATTTTTCCTTTAAGGTTCCAAAGGCACTAAAATTGTTGAAATCAGCCAATGGTAACCATGGCAAAAACACACTAATACCTTATTTTTGTAAAAGGTAAACATCCTCACCAATTATTTTAAAAGGTTAAAACATGGCATGCAATACATGCACCAATCGAGTTTTAAACATTAAAGACACAAGTATTGCTTAAAAAGGGGTAGCTTTCAAACTGCTTAAATTGCATAGTTGTCTAAATTGCGTTGTATACTGAAGTTCTCAACAAAATGCTGGAAATTTGACAACCGGTACGATAAAAGAAACATACACTCTTTTTTTGTTATTTTCTTCTTGCTGCAGCTTAATTTCTCATATATTTAATTCAAATGTATCTTTCAGTTATGACTGGGAACCCGAGCGGACAAGCCATGTTCGCCAGGCGGCCACCCTTCTTCGACAGGTTCCCTACAACCACGCACTCTTTACCAGTCGAGTCCAGAAAGCTTACTTAACAGTAAGTCAATGTCCGGCTCAGAAAGGACGACGTGGACTTACTGGAGACATCCATATGGACTTGCTTCACCGGCTCACAGAGTAAGTCAGCATCAACATGCCCCAATTTTCCCCCCCTCGACCACGACAAAATATGGAGACAACCTATACCAGAACTGCGGTGGGATGGCTTTGGGCGGGGCCAGCCTACCACGGTTTATTTTTATATATTTTTCAAGTATTTAGATAAACTTCTTTTGAACAAAGAACCAAACTCCATTCGTAGCCGCCAGCGATAACTTCATTTCTCTTCTTGTTTGCCTGAAGAAGTTAATCTGGTCATCGATTGAAAAGGGGAACACGGCCAAGGCCCTGTCATACAGTGCCAGTAAAAATACCAGCTGCCTTCAGCAGCTATGTGATCCATTCTGGACATTATTTTGGCCCCTTGCGATAATTGGAGGTTTTGTGGTTTGAAGCCATGGGTTTGTCCCATCCACAGCCTTTCTTAAAGAAAGTTTTACTTGGGATATAAACGTATGGATTCAAATGGGAAATTTGCAGTCGTGGTAGCGGCCAAGAAATTTTTTTTAAAAATACCAGTATAATTCCACGGCTGCTGACGGGGACGGATATTCTCTCACAATAGCCCAACCTTACGTTTACAACTTTGACAATATCTGCTCTCTAGTCAGAGCTAGGCAGAGCTGTGTCTTACTCCAGATGATAGATTAACCCGCCAAATGAGAGCATAGTCTAAAGAAAGGCAACGCTCAATGTCTGTTTTATTAATACTGAGATTTTATCATTGTTATTAGTATAAAATGTGACGTAGAAGCACAGCTCAAAGTGCCCAAAATAAACAACAATAGAAAAAAAAAGGCCTCGACTTCTGGATGAGACACATTCTGCTGGTTACCTAGACAAATTGTTAACATACAGTACCGCTAATTTAGGCAACCCCCCCCCCCATTTTTGCCTCAATTTGCCACTTCCATTTTCCCCGATTTTCCTTACTTTGCTATTTTTGCCTCTTTCATTTGCCTGAATTTGCCTATGATATAACCTCCTGACTCTGAGACCCAGCGTACAGTACACTGTAAACCGTGGTAAAACGTAAGGTTCTAGGCGACACGTGAGCCTTACGAGAGGTCCCCAGAAACCCCAAGTAAACCGAGCAAGTACAGCCCAATAGTCAGCCTCCTCGTCTCGAAACCAAGCGAATGCCGGTTGAATCCCATGAACGACCCATATGAGACTCAAAAAAAAAAAAAGTTATTTGGGTCTCAGGAGGATAACTAAGTTGCCCAATCACGAAGTTTAGCTTCCCGATTATTGTAGTAGCCTAGCATTACTATTCACTGAACCCCACCCATATTTTTTTCTATACACGTCCTTTTCAGCAATGACTTATACATAGTGCAAACCTATATTAGTTAATCTACGCATCTAAAGCTGCTGCAGGAGCGTACTGACCATACGGGAAAAAGGAAAGTTTACTATAGGGCCTAATCGGAGTGGGCCGATTGGGAGTTGACCAGGAATAATTTTCCATTTTTAGACTTACTCGTGTGGAATTCACATGTGTGAGCTGGAATAACACATTTGCATAAATTTTCAATTTAATTATTTTTTAAACTGCAATTTTTTTCAAAAAAATTGCGAAGTTTGGTTTTTACTAGAAATTTTTGGTTAGGCTTACTACTCACCCTCCCCCCCCCCCCCCCCCCAACAGAGCTCCATCCACCACCCCAGTATGTCCCTGAGCTGCTGTGATACAACAGGAAGCCTCCTTGAAACCCACATGCAGTATGTTTATTGCACAACCACAATGCACTTTGTGTAGCTCAAAATCACTTTTTTGTCATTGATTGCTTGTACCTGAATGACGCTTACAAAATTAAAAACAACTCTAAAATTAGTACATTTCTTTACAGGAAGTAAATAAATGAAAAATACACTGCCAGTAACGATTAAGTGTACTGTTGTGTTATTGTTTGCCCTGTGGGCTGGTTTGAATTAGACAGTTGATATTTAGGCCGGTCAACACACTCACAGCTGAAGGAAGCTGCTGTAGTACAAAATCATTCTACCAATAATGAACCAAACGGGCGGACAAAATATTTTATCAGCTGGAAGCATGCTTTGCCTCGATGCATTTGTAACGCAAAAATATATGAAGTAGTGAAGGAGCTAATAGCATTGCTGAAATTACAACTAGCCATATAGTTCACTCACTCTATTGACGTCGATCCATACTTCAGGCAATTTCTTTGCTCACCAAAGCATCACAAAATCAATGTGCTGATTGTTTCAATGTAAACTAAAGTGTGCCTATCTTGAGTTCGCTGCAGAACTAACACAGATAATCGATTGTACGTTTTTGGTAGCAGAGTGCCTTGTTGATATCCAAAATGGTTACAAAAAACAATGGCAGCCGTCGATTAAAGCCGCTCCCTCCAGGAAGACTTAGCCGCTCATAAAATACTTCCAGGACTCAAGATATGCTGCGCACACGATAATTGCAATCGTCGCCATACATTCCGTCTGTTTGCACATGTGCATCCCTATTCCTTCAACAGTAAGGCCTACATGAAAGATTTAGAGAGCACAGCGAGAAATGCACTGAAAAGGTAAAGTTTACATGGAAATCACTCAATCCACGCACTTCCTTGCTTCAGAGACGCTAAGTAAATATTCTGTACATCATGATTTGCAGCAAAACCAATATTTAGATGCGTATGTGGTATAATGCGTCATCCTTTTAGGTTTTTTTATCAACCCCATTTCTTTCTACAGTTCGTACGCGTTAACAATGGTTAGTTCAAACACAAAGTAAAAACGGCAGCAACGTGTTAGTCAAATTAGTTTGACTTCTTTAGATTGTCGTGTTTCTATTATACAGACAAAAACATGTCATCGATTTAAGTGGTTTTTTTTAACGTTTATTTTGGGATCAAGTTTATTTGAATATGAATATAAAAAAAAAAAAAACAGCAGAAAGAGCTTTTGACACCAGGGTACCCACGAAGCTACCAGTTTTTATAACTGTAGGGGGCGATGATGATAAGGTCAAAAGTTTGTTCAAGCAACTTCCTTTCTGATTAGTTTGTCTGATCGAACTTTGACGTCATGAGCAGTTTTCACGGCAGTTCTACGCATAGCTTATTTGAGGGGCATAAAATTAAGTTACAGCGATGAAAATAGGCCTAACGGAAGCACGCTTTATTTTTTATTTGGTGCTAGTTTCACCTTTCTAGGTGCTTTGGTTCAAGAGAAGTAGAGGTAAACACACATCGTACGTTACACAACTTTTTTTATGTATTTCGTGGATCCTTACACCATACGAAGCACACTGCTTGCGTAGTTGAACCGGCTCAATTTTGAACATTATTAGACGCCTTTTTAAGGGGAAAGAAGTGTAATAAAGTGAGAGGCAAACCCGGGGACTCAATCTGGGAAACCTTCAAATGTCGATGGGAGCTGGTTTCAGCCCTTTGTATTTTATACACACTAAAATACGTTCTCTCTACATAAAAGATTGCATAAACTTTAAAGACTGAGTGAATGACAGTGGCCACGCCTCGCCCTTAATGCTAAGCGTGCCTTGTGGGTTCTGGAACAGACAACTTCCGCAGATGGTTAGCAGTAGAAAGCTGTAATTGAATAGATAAGATGGTGAATAAAACGAAATGCATAACTAAGACTTGATTTTCTTGGAACGGGCAGACACCTGTTCCAATGAAATGTGCCTGCCCGTCCCACGAAAAATCAGTCTTGGTCGTGCATTTCATCGTTATATTGTCCACAGAATTACAGCAGTCCTCCTCCAACCGAAAGGAGTCTGCCCCAGAACCTGCAAGTCGCTTCCTCATGCCAATCAGTGACAAGGCCTGCTGAGCATTAAGTGTTACGTAAGGCCACCATAACAAGTAAACATTTATTGCAACTTGTTCATTAATTAGTTGTTCACCTTTATCTTCCGAACAGTTTATAGTAGCCGTTTGAAATTAGTGAAAAAAAACCGCTTCGAGTTGTATACTGGGATGTCGAAATCGGCCAAAATAAGTAAAATTTTTCCCCATCCGATTGAATCCGATTCCAAGTTCTGGATACAGATCAGGATTTGATCGATCCCTACCTGTTAAGTCTCTCACACTAACCTGGTCGACACAGTCTGGGGAATTTGGCACCACAGTATTGAAGTAATTATTTCATGTTGGTGAACATTCCTCTTTAACAACCCTTTAATACTTTAAAAATAACCACGCGACGGTCCCCGTAGATGTTGGCTTTGCCGCCCTGCCCTACACTCCGCATAACACTTTGTCTGTGCCTTCTACGGTGGGAGTCCCCGAATGCAGCCAGTATAATCGTCATTGTAAATAACATATAAATATAAAATAGTTTGTTGCAAACGCAACCGGAATGGCAAGGACCTGGTGGTCGCTAACTGCCATCCGATGTTAAAATTAAAAATTAAAAAATTTAAATTACAAAGTTTAAAAGTTTAAAAAGGAGACAATGGATCGGCTGTAGAGGAAGGGTTGATGGAAGGAGGTTGGGGTCACGAATGCCTTACCATCAAGGTTAGACCTACCAGGGACACAATGGTCCCCGATGGCATCGCCAAACGTGAGGGACAAGTGAGGGAATGGAGTTCGGAATTCATAAGAAGTGCAATAAAAGCAGCAGGGTTGTCGGCTACTTATACTGTTCCCTTTGTATTAAAATTGTTTTTCCATTAGCATGGAGAGCAAATGTTGTGGATTTAAATTGTCTCATTTTTTCTCAGTGGGTCGTGTATGTTCTGGTCTTTTCTTAATACTTAAGGTCTACCTCATTTAAGAGGTGCCGGTAAGTATTAACATTTTTTGCGGTTACCACTTTTGAAGGGAGCGAGTTCCATGGGTTTACTACCCTCACCGCAAATGATGACCTACGCATCTCTAATCGTGCTGCCGGTTTGTTTAATTTAAGTATGTGCCCACGTGTATGTCTCGTCGTGGACAATTCGCGAAGAGGGGATATCAGTGTTAAGGAAATCTCTTAACAGCTCTTCTATTGGTTAGATCCAAAACTTTCAGACAATTCCAGTACAACTTATAAAGGGTATGATAGCCTCTTCATTTATGAAAAAAAATTACACCAATTTCACTCCCTTATTTTAAGTTTGTGAGAATTTACGTGAGAAGTTATTCTCACAATAAGAAGTTATTTCCTTCAAATTTTTTTTGACCAGAATTAATGTTTGCTCGACATGCCATCCCTGAAATAGCCTATTCCACAATAAATAAAAGCAGACAACAGCATTTTACGAGAAGGAACTTTCATTTTCCCCGAGTTAAGGTGATGGTACAATAGTAATATACAGGGCAACCAATGTTTCCACCCCATCAGAGCTTTTTCGTCACAACAATCATTGTTATCACATGAGTATGCTTATCACAAAATGAAATCAATGCAGAACAAAGTAAAGAAAATGTACAACCCCTAACTGGAAAACTGTACAAAATAAAAGTGAGCAAAACGTTTCATGATACGTACAATGGAGGAGTGCATTTGATCTTGTTCGATGACGTCAGTACACGTATTGGGTTGGATAAAGGCAGGAGGATAGTGACACGTTACACGTGTGGTACTAACATGAAAATTCAAAAACGTCACTCTGTAAAGGCACTGGATATTTGTGTTGGGGAGATATTATATAACATACTAATAATTACTTTTTTTTACCTTAGTAGCATATACATCTTATATAATAGTTGTTCAAATGCTATGGGAAGACAATTTTTTAAAATTCAAACACTTTGGTGTAATGCAAAATATACAACTAATTAGGCCATGTCTTTCTGAAGCACAGAGTGGATCACAAAAAATGCAACGCAGAAATTTGTCCACGTCAGTCCAAGAAAAATACTATTTTGGACTAGTCCATGAGGACTCTCGTCTTGAACCAAGACACCCATGGAGACAAATTTCTGTCGTTGAATTTTCTTATGTACCACCCTGTTCACACTCAACGGTAAATGCTGTACTTCTGCCGCACATTAGCAAACCAGTGGACACATGCTAACAAAATCAGCTTGGCCAAATATATTTGTCGTAATTTGCAGCATCGTCGAGTTTACAAGCAAATTCTAATTGGTACCTGAGAATCTGTTTCATACATTTAAAAAAAAAAGTCATCCATGTGTGTTCTATCATAGATACGAAAATGTACTTACACCTACACATACATAGACACTAATGAAGTAAAAGACCCAACCAAAATTACAGCAATTACAGTACATATTCAAACTACGTATTGGTTAAAAAAGAAAACGGAAGCCAATAACTCGAGCTGGATTAGACTTTTCTTGCTATCACTGTTTTTGAGGCGATGGCGTGGACATGTTATAAAGGAGACGGAAAACATCAAATACCAGTACTTAGATTGTCCTATAAAAAAAAAGTTTCTAATGATGCACTGATATGGTACAAAATTTACAAATCCGATCTCGAAAACATCTATCTTTCTAATCTATCTTGGAGGCCGGCTAAAAGGAAAACCACTTCTCCCCTCCTCGTGCCCGCATTGAAAATGCACTCTCCCTGCATGGAAACAGGAGGCAGGCATGAGTGGTCGATCAACTCAATAAAGGTTCAATCTGACAAGTCGTCGGGCCGAACAATCACTTCTCCCCTCCTCGCGCCCGCATTGCAAATGCGCTTTCCCATTCTACCTGCAGCCAAACAGGAGCCAGGCATGAGTGGTCGATCAATCTGACAAGTCGTCGGGAAGAGTGCCGGAAAAATGTCCCGGGAAACGTGTCCGTAAACTTAATTCATGACCCGCTCCGTGCATAGCACGGACTTCCTCTAGTAGGCTATCCAATATTTAGCCTAAACTCAAGTTACTTTAAGGTGACTAAAAATTAATTAAGTAGCTTTAAGGAGTGGTACTAAAAAAATTGATGCGAACGGGCGGTTTTTTTTTTTTACGTTTTATTCACGATTTTTCGGATGCGGGTGATGGTTTTTTTTTTATTTTTTTACCAAACTACATAATCAGTAGCCTACATATTGTTGTCGAGTACAATATCTATGTTTTAATGCCAGGATTAGTGTGCACATTTTATAAAAGTTGATTCTTTAGATCCCACGTTTTTAGTTGCGACATGCCTGTGAACGATCCCCAAATTCGTTTCTAGGCAACCACGATTCCTTTCTAAGAGCTCGTGGTCATCGGTTCCAGGTAATGTTTGGTGAAAGTTCTGATGTGTGATTGGCACTTTTGTATTTTAGACAATGTCATAAAAAATATTTCATGTGCTAAGAAAAACCCATGCGTGTGCTCTTGAGAACCACTTTATTTTTAGTGGCCTAAACACAACCGTCATGATTAGTGGGAAAGCCATGTAATATTTTTTGATGGGCCCGGGACGAAACCGAAGCATTTTAGGGTACATCATTGCTGTATCCGGCTTCTGAAGATTACTTCTCGAAGATTACCTATTCTCAAGAAGTTTATTTAGCATTATGACACGTCCTGGGTTGTAACAATACATAACTAAATTCTGTTATTAGATTTTCTTATTGCTCCAATATAAATCTGGAGGGGCTGCCCAAACCATTCCCTGCACCACTGAACATTATGTAGTAGCCTGTAGCATAGTTTTCTTCTAAGACCGACTAGGCTAATTCTTGCAAATTAAAATTAAAGCCTTAAGGCTTTACCGGTCAAGCATTCAGTTAGCTGACACCGAACTGATCTAATAGCAAAAGTAGCACTCAAATAGTTTTATCTTGGTTAAAGTTCTTGGACAATTTTTGATTAATTTATAAGCTGTACGGATTGCAAGTAATCTTCAAAGTGATCTAGCCTATCCCCGGGGTTGTAGCTCGTCCTGTTCGGCTGCGAAAGAAGAAAGAAAAACAATTTTCTGTATTTTCCTCCCTATATTCTGAACAAAAGAGCCACCAACTTGGGGTTTACGTCGTCGGAGAGCTGGCAAAACTACATTCAAAATGGGGTATTGATACATTAAAATTTGTTTATGGAAAACCAAATATTGATCAGTTAGTTCTGGAAGAAAATTTACCAGTTACCAATTAAACCGATCACCATAAAATTGGCCAAGACCAGTTTGGCTTCAGTGGTTCAGAATAGCTTTATTTAGATGAGGATTTCTTGTAACACCCAGGATTGTAAGAATTCCCACTTTTCCGTATTTTGTACTTTTTTTGAAGAGTTTCCTTATTTTCCTACATTTTTCCTCATTTTTGGACTTAAAAAAGTACCATTTAAGAATTTATGTATTGGTAAATGTTGCCTTGATGTAGATTTTAGTAAAAATTTGTTTCATTACATCCAAATTACAACAAACTCTCAAAGAAATTGTTGTGGTCAGCTAAAAATTGGCGCATTGTTTACTGCTACCGCCATAAAAAAAAAGTAGCCTAACGATTTAGTTTAAAATAAACTTTATTGAGTTTAAAGCTACTTTCTACCAAAAAAAATCTTATTTTTTTCTGTTAAAAATTCCCAATTTCCTCCCTAAATCTTGCTACGATCCCCTGGCGGTTCAAACCATGCATCTATCAAGAATGATTATAAGAGTATAAAGTTGCCGACATGGACCACAAACTTATGCAAGCGATCCTGGAAGTATCTGCGTTACCTACAAAACAATATTTTTTTTAATGTTTTGCTTGACATTAACCTGAATGACTTATCGACCTCCGCTAAACTTTTTTGTTCACTAAAAAGAAAATGAAAAATTAAAAAAAAAAAAAAGGTGTGCGGATGGCCTCTAATTTAAAAGACAATATAGGTCAACTGCTTAAGGGGATGAAGTGATGGCTCCTTCACGCAAAGCTAAAGGCAGCTCAAAAAGTTAGCAAATTATTTGTTGGTTTACCAGCTTGTTAAAAATCACAGCAGGCAAAGGTGGTTTGTCACTAAAATTGAACGTGCAGATGCCAGACCATCTGTTAACGCATGGAAACCATGTTAACGAATAAAATTCTTCTTTTCATACTGTACTTGTCAACTAGAGTGAACGTTTACTAATTCCACGCAACTTATTGAACAATTTAGACGAAGAGGGGAAAAAACAGTAAAAAAACAAGAAGATTCTCTCAAACTTGAGTCATTGGCTTTATTGTTGCCAGTATACATTTAAACTAATGCTGTAAGGATATTTTGCTGATGCTAATAGTTTTAAATTAGTCACAATTTTTTTTAACTATTTCGCAATTTTGTAACAACTATTTAAAAGTGGAGTCATCTTCGCTAGACTAGTATAGTTTACGGACAATTTCAAAACAAAAAAAAAAAGATATCTATGTTGGAGAAACACAAAAAGGAATTCACTGCCTTGTCAAGCAGCACATAGCAGGCAGACACCAGAAACCGAGTGGAAACAAACTGCATTGCAGTACACCACATGCACAAGCACTACAAGATCAACTGGGAAGGCGCTGAACCTCTCTGTGTAAGTCAAACAGAGACCTACATTTGAGGAGCCTGGACTCCCTGGCTAAACACCACATTCGAGAGGAGGTTTAACTGATGGAATATCAAGGGAGACATCCGTTCCTGGTATATTTCTGCTCCATAGTGAGTTTAATACCGAGCTGCGTGAGAACTGTAGGACCGGCCTTACTAGTGTTGGAGGCTACGCTCGGTCGCTGATTCAAACAGCAGACGATCCAGCAGATGATCGAACATGAGACTAGTGGCGTGAATTTTTTTTCATTGCCTGATGAAGACAGTCGTCTGAACCCCTACTTCGCCAGATAACTGACTGTCGAACATTTGCAGAAGATATTGTTAAAGATATCTTTTTTTTTTGGTTCAGAAATTGTGCGTGAACTGTACTAACGAAGATGATGCCCGATTTCAAAGTGGAGTTACACATTCTTTTAAGTACAAATAATTAAAACGTAAGTGTTAAAATTTCCGCACATTCATTAAACGTCAAATACGTGGCTCATTGTTGCTACCTTTCAGCAAGAAATTTTCGGACATTTTACAGAAAATTAACTGGCAAAATACCGGTAAACGGCGATGTGAAACAGCGAAAATTAAAGAATTTTTCTGTAATCGGTACTAGTGCAACAACGAATCTCCAGGAAAATACATTAGATACACAAGAAAGCTTCTACCAAGCCTGTTGTTGGATTTCCTGAAAATGCCAAAAACATATCTTTCAAACAGTTTCAAAGTTAGCAATACTTGTACTTAAAAGTTGCCAACTGCAAGAAGATACATTCTTCCCTCGGAATTGGAGCGACCTTAATTATAACATATCGTTCAGTAACAACTACCAGTGTTTTATTTTAAGAAAAGTTTGTCATGGGTTCGTTTCAACAAAAACAAAGTTATTGCAATAGGCTTATAGCAACATGTTTAGCTTTCAGCAGTCTTCACACATCCATCACAGCTTTCACAGACTAACTATACAGGCCTAAACAAATAATTATGATATTAGCTTACGTAAACGAACCAACTTTTATCACTTATTGAGCCCTGCAAATTAGAATGTGGCTCAAGGTGCACAAAACAAATACCTTGGCCCTCATGTTTTGGGTGCCATATGATCACTAGTTTATTTAAAGAAACAACAAAATTAAAATACCGGCACGATAAATATGGAGGCTTAGGGTATCCTTCTTTGGTTGTTTTTTGTGTGTGTGAAAATCCCTACCATTTACAAGAATTATAATATGATCATGCTGATCAAAAACTGTTTGCCCCTGGATCCCTTACCCCCTCCCACCTTATTTAATCAAAGAACTAACATAATGTTTCACATGCTGTACCAACTCAAAATGAAATTTAGCCAATGCAAGCCTATTGTACTGTGATTTAATGCGTAATGAAACTACGGTCTAGGAGTTTGAAGCAGCATTTACTAGGCCTACATGGTACAGCCAAAGTTAGTTACGGAAACTGTAATAAGACCCAATTTATATTTTTTGCAGTCCAGGTTAAGCCTATGTAGAGCTTAAATTAGATGTAAAGCACTTACAGCTTCGAATAAGCCCCACAGACCTTTATGTTTAAACAGACACCTGTACTGTAGATTTTGCCATAAAATATTGTGAATGCCAAAATGTAAATGATGACCCACACATCTTTTCCTACTAGCATAGACATTCTCAAATGAAAACATGAAGGCTACACGAAAATAATAAATGTAGCCTACCTTTCTTTGCATATTTGCAGAAACGGATTGCTGAAATGCATACTGTGAAAATTGTCAATTCGTCATCCAAACAACACTAAAACTACGCAAAAATTCACATCAAAGACATAGCCTACTCAACATCCAGCAAATTTTCGACACCACCCAGATGTCTTCATCACGCTTACACCACGTCTTTACTGCAAACTGCATTTCCAGACGTTGTTGAAGATGTAGTTTGCAGTAAAGACATAGCAGGAAGCCTGATGAAGCCATCTGGGAGACGTCGGAAATTTGCTGGACGTTGAGTAGGTCCTCGATGTGAATTTTGCGTAGTTTTAGTGTTGTTTTCACGACAACCAGAAATGGATTTAATCTTGCACGGAAAAAGAACAAAACAACTTTGCCAATACAGTAATGTACTAAGCGAACAATCATTTAAAAGCAACAATTCAACAACTAGGACAATAAAGTTCGGATAGGCCTAGTCAACTAGCCTAATACTGAATAAATTACAGCACCTAGCTAAACGGGAATGCTCATACATTTGTAAACTTTCTGTGAATCCAAGGTCTCGTTAGCCTACTAAGCAAGGGAAAACTGTATACAAAAAAAACCAATTGGGGGGTCAGTAATAAGAAACGGTGTTAAAACACACCAGTTAGACTATAGTACAGAATATTTTCTTAGTATTGTCTAGTTGTTAATTGCTTCAGGCATCTAAAGGTTTGGTTGCAGTACGAAATGTAGGAACAAAAACAGGCTAGGTTTTAGACTCGTAATAATATTTAAAACTTGGGTTAATGGGAACCATCTCCCCCCCCCCCCCTCCCCGCCAAAAAAACTGCATTAAGCCTACCACATTAAACAAATATACATATCTAACTCTTATTTACTGCTAAAATGATTTGGCTTGGCAGAATTATGTTTTACATTAGGCCCAATAAATGCAATTGTTGGTTTGCGGACGAGGATGGAAATTTTAAACCACATTTCTGAGAGAGCCTGAAGCTCATTGAGCTTATATAGCCTAGTCAGCCTGAAAAAAAATGTTGCTAAACACGTGCTATCTATTTATTTATTTTTTTTTTGTCGACAGCAGATTGATCTAGAGGATTGAAATGTGCACCACGGAACGGTCACTTCAGGCTGCATATAACGGTATTCTGAATGCCAAATTCTGACAAAATTGGGCGAAAATATGAATTTTACTGGTAGGTCTAAGATTCCCCACACACATTTTAACCGTAGCCTACAAGAACACAATCTAGTTCCAAGTAACATTTGCCGACATAGTTTTAGCTTTAAAGTCCATTATCCACTATTTAACGCACGCACCATTTTTAACGAACAGTCTCAAAAAAAGCTAAATATCAGTCTATTTCGTCACAAATTTTCGACAGTTCTGAAGAAATGGTGGTACAGTTAAAACCTCGTTATAACAATACCTCTTACAACAATAAACCTGTTATAACTGCTGTTTTGAGTCTCTTCAAGCAACAATGTATGCAAAAGTGATTGTTTATAATAATAAACCTGATATATCCGGTTTCCAAGCTCCCATGGACTATCACTATAAAGACGTTTCATTGTACATTTTCTTTCCAACATCTTCATCAGGCACAAGATGATGACAGTAGGAGAAAATATACCGCAGTTTCTTCAGAACTGTTGAAAATTTGTGACGAAATAGACTGATATTTTGCTTTTTTGAGACAGAGTTGAAAACATCGAGAGCATTGAACAGTAAATTCGTTGACTCTCAAAGTAAACAAAGCCATTTGCTGTGTTTAAAAAAGTCTGTCCAAGCAGGCCTTACATACATACTTGGTTTATTTTGCAGCAGTTAGCAAAAAAACTAAAAAAATATATATAAACTTGTGAATAGCCTATCACCAGGAACAAAAACATTTTTTTCTTGCTTTATCCATTTTTTTAAAGTTGTTCACTAAAAAAAAAATCTTATACAAGCACAACGTGAACTCACTTACTGCAACCAAACTATTATTAGCCTTAACTTTACCATTCAAGTTTAGGTTTTTGTCAGTTTAACACTATACTTTAGTCTCAAACCACACATCACGTAGCCTCGACTGGCACCAACGCAACTTTAATACTTTTAGCGCGTGACGCCTGATAGATCACATGCCAAAAATGTCGACATAACCTTGTCAATTGTCATGTTAGCCTTATTAATTTGATCGTTAGCTGTATTTCAATATGCTTACCTAATACTATACAAAAATAATACTAGTCTAAAACCTGGCACCTTCAGCTACATTGTTCCACCGTGTTGTCAGAATTTGGTATTGTCTCGGGAACTGGCAGCGGTTCTAGCACTGCCACGGCACGCATCGCTTCGGTTCTTTGAGTCGTCGGCATTTGTTGCATAATGTGCACCACTGAGTCCATTGCTACTTCGGGATAATCTTGCAACAAATGTCGTATCGTGCTAATGACAGAGTCTCTCCGCAAACACCGAATATTGTCCCGCACGATTGAGTGAACGTTGGTGGGGTCCAACTGCTGTTTTAGCCAGTCCACTGTAACGATATTGTCATCCCACAGGTAACCATCGACAGCACCACGCTCTTCAAAAAACCAGCGCCGTAACATCGAATCAATCTGTCCATCGGAGAGCTCAGAGTTGATTTTGAGTATCTCCCGTTTTACCTCATCTATCAAGAGTAGACGACGCAGTCGCCAGTACAGAAGACGTCGAGATTGTTTCCACGGTATGACATCCTGGATGACTCCTTTTTCCTGCATTCTTACGGGTGTGTCGTGGAGATCAGCAAACTGCAGTGCAACTTGCAGGTAAATAGGCATCAGACTTTGTTCCCGCTGGTGTAATTGTTTCTCTATCGCTGCTTTCTGCGATGGCAAGATGTCCGGCGTCATCAACTGTTCCCTCAAACTAATACAAGTAGCGTCGAGACGATGCATCGTCTTGAGTAAATCTCGGGCTCGGAACTTGATTTCCACAATACCCTCGGGTTCCAAGACTCCACCACGACTATCGGGAGCAGCATACATCTCCATGTGTTTCTCGTTGATAGTAGGATCAACGACGACCCAAGCACCACCTCTTAGCTCTGCAAAAGGGGGGATATATACAATGATGGGTTGGGTATACTCCCGCAGACCGTCAACGATGTAAGCGCCAAACTTGACGATTTGGTCGTACATATCCTTCATACCGCCTGAGAAACCCCGCCAATTTGCAAACACGATGAGAGGCAGGCCTTCGCGGTTGAAATCTTTTATAGCCTGCGCAGTTTTGTATGATGAATCCGGAAACCAAACCTGTCCGGCCTGTGATATACTTTTTGCTTCAGAGTCCATGTTGGCCGGGTCAGCTGGAATGACGAGATCAACGGTTCTCGTCTCCACACAGATAACTCCAACAGGTATGCCTCCAAGTCTTGCTCGACCCGCTATGACTGTCTGCGCCCAGGGGCTCATTATTTCCATGAATGTTCCCTGATCAAAAAAGCCGCTCTCCCAATTATCTCCATTTCCGAACAGATTACGGCCAGCGAGCAGATGTCTCGCATCGTAAGGGGTTTTTGAAGGAGTAAACTCGACCTCACGATCGATAGGGTCCAAAGGCTCGACGATAGGCAAGGGGTCGACTCTCGACTTTGGCATGTAGGAGAGCCACTGGAGAATAACGTATATTCCTTCCATGTCATTCGGAGCGGTAGTGTGAGATACACCATTGTTGTACATAATTTGTATGCCTCCAAGTTGATTGTTTGAGGTGTACACCTCTCGTCCTAAAAGTTTGTTAAGTGCACTTGAACCAGTCAGAATAATGTGAGAGTTTTCTATTTGTACGACACGCTGACCGAGTCGCACTAGGTATGCTCCAATACCAATAGCTCGGCATGTCACCATGCTGATTGTCACTATTTCATTGTAGGCTTGAGAAGTTTCGCCTGCAATCATACCGGAGCAACGCAGATTTTCTACACCAAGGCCGTCATCCTTTCCGATGATGTCCGTAATCTTGTAGCGTGCTTCTCCGTCGTCGTCTATGAGCTCGGCGTGAACCGAATTGACGGCACTCACCTCCTTGAAGTCTTCAGGAGTCAAGTATATATATTTGAAGCCCATGTCGGGTTCTTTCGGGTCTTCCCACGCCACCTTGAAAAGATGCTTTATCTCCTCAGCCAAACCTATGCGAGCGCCGCTGTTAGCTGCGAGGTAGATCCGTGGAATCTTTAACTCTCGGGCTAATTCTGATGCTCGCAAAAACAGATAATCTTCCTGAGGGCCAAACGAACCAATCTGGTGGGTGATGTCATTGCAGATGACGATGATATCTCGACCATTTACATACTCTGGGGTGAACAGTGTCATCTTCCAGGCTACCATACCAATGTCGTTTTCACCTGGCAAACGCTTCTGTTCATGCAAATTTCCAAGGGAGTCAAGCACCAATTCAATATGTGATATGAGCTGCGTTGGAGCTGAAGCGAAAGGACGCACAGATACATATTCTTCCCATTGACGCATAAGAGCTTGACGGAACATTTCCGGAAAGTCGTACACGTAAGTGGTACCATTGGACTGTGCCTGAAACCGCTTCTGTTGCAAGTAGTCTTTGGTCATGTAGGGGGTACTGATGGGCAACCCGTGAAGTGGGCCTTGTTTCATGCCCCACGCATCAAATTTTATGACGCCCGTGCGAGGATCTGTCTCTTCTTTGTACAGACTAATGTCCAAGTAGTAGCCACTTTCGTTAGCCAAAAACAGACGAATGGAGCAAGGCTTTCCGTTTGGAGTCGGTCTGATGATCATTTTGAGTTCGGCTTGGGTCACGCGTAACTTCCACAGACGTGTACCATATCGCATAACCATGGAACGGACACTTTCTTCAATCTTGGTGGGATCCATGATAACATTGGGGACGAAATTGAGAAATATGTGGTTGCAGTCGGTTCTAGTTGAATGTGGATGGGAAAACGCAATCTCCAGTTCGTCCATCGCTTCCAACAAAAGCCGCTCCCCTTCATTTTGTAAATACTCAAACGAAGCTTCTTTGGTGATGAGATCCGAGTGCCGAATGATGGATCGCACAAAGAACCGGTAATCGGTCACCTCCTGCCCTTTAGCTACTTTTGCTTTCCCCAAGTACAGGTGCATTTTCTGGTTCGATGTCGGAAGTGCTTCAAGGTCGTAATTCCGCATGCGGTTTATTTCCAACTGGAAAGCCAGAGCAGGCTCTAAATGCCGATAAATGCGGTCCTCTTCGAAATTGTCGCGCGAACGGTATGTGAAGTAACGAGGGAAATGTTGCTTGTGAAGGGCAATAAAAGTCAAGCGTCGTAAGCTTTTCTCCATCAGTTCGTCTTTATGACTGGTGCAAAATGACTGGAATTGTGCGCTGAGTGCATTGTCTTCAATGTCTAGTTCAGTACCCACGGCAATGTTGATTATATGAACAGGTTCTGTTGCCTTTTGTGCTTCCTCGTCAGTGAAACTAGCTGAGCTGAGCCGTTCACGGGGACTGAGCTCGTTGTCCATGAGCTGGGCATAGGAAGACTGATCAAACAATTCCAATAACTGGCTGAAGCCACTGACAAAGTCATCCATACTCGTGAATGCCGCGGTCACTCCCATTCGCTGACAGTTTTCTAAGTTGCTTAATTCCATGGAGTGTATATCTTCAATGCTACCCACATGCGACATCGAGTTGGTCTTGCTGCGTGGAATACTCGGTGGACGGTTTGGATGTGAGGATGGGAGGAGAAAATGGAACTGCACCACACATAAACCTTTCGCCAGTTCTAGATGCCTCAAGCATGTCAGTTCATATGAAATGTATGCCCGTCTTACATAAACTTCTAACGCTGCCCTTCGTACTACTGTGTTTATGTGGTAGAAGAAATCATGCAGGACGTCGAAAATTGAGGTCTCGGACATAATCAGTTTTTGCAAATTTTCTGGGCAAAAATCGTGACCATACATATCAATCGCTGACAAGAAGATTGACTCCATTTGGTTGTGGCGCAATTCGTACGCTGGTTGGTGAGCCGCAATTAGTACCTGACGAGCTCTCAATGCCACTTTGGAGTTTTCTACTTTGTTCAATGTGGTTAAGTCGTTGAGAATAGCTGCCAACTCATCAGTCACGCCCGGTTCATGACCACACAAGTGATCAATAAGCTGTATGACGACGGCATTCTTTTTCGCCACCTGCGAATGTGACAAAATGTTCGAAACAACTGTTCCCATGTCATCCTTGTACATTTCACGTAGGAGAGAAACACATTTATCATAATGACCCTGCTGAAACCGGATTTCCACATTCAAATATTGGCGCAAGAGTTCCTGTACGACAGCCTTCATCCGACCCCGAATCCCACTGCGGTATCGTTGGACTAGCTGTACAATTCCTTGGGTGGTCATGAAAAACACATCACGGTCGGCACGTCTTTGCAAGGTTGCTGCGTGACTGTCTATAACACTGGCTATTTGTTGACTTGGGAACTGAGCAAGCACTGATGTAATATTGCTGGCGTAAAGGGCCATCAAGTTACGGATCTTCTTTTCTAGAGGAGCGGGAATTCGTCCCGATATAGACGAGATGATTTCTTGCAGTTCTAGGAGCGGTAGTGTAGGATCTCTTAGCACCTTCATAAATTTATTCACAACTTCTTTTAGTCTTGGCAAGAAGTACGGCTCAGGAAGACAGTAACCATGCAACATATTTTCTAAATTTGTTCGACATTCTTGAAAGACGTGATTCAACTTATTGCCATGCACAGACGGGGATTCGTTGTCAGGAAACTTCCCTGTAAACAGACGAGCCTGCTGAACAAGATTGGGGTCATCGACATCCATCTTTGCGAGAACAGTTCCGGCTTCGAGAACGGCACCTGGCCGCTTGATGAAATGAACACATCCATTTTCATTTGCTGACAGAGTCATCACCATCTTCATCACTTCAATTTCGGCGTACGATTGGCCAGCTAACACGTGACCACCATCATCGACAAGAAAACCCAGTAGCTTACCGGCAGAGGGTGAGCGCAGAATCGTTGGATCGTTGTCCTTTTCAAAAACACAAGTTTGATTGCCAATAACAATGCGGTAATGGTCGACTTCTTCTTTCATATACGTTGTGTAGCTGCTACCGTCGATGGAAAGCAACAGGCCTCCATCACACAACTGATGCACCTCAACCTCTTTACAGGAATCATTCATACACAAAAAGTAGGTGCTAGGCCCAGTCTTGGTAGCAGTCACTTTATATTTAATGCCATCGTTGATGAGCTCAACGTCAACTGTGTTAAAAAGACTGCTTGCTGGAAGAATTTGACCTCTTTCTAGTGTGTTCTGGAAATTGTCAAATGCACTACGTATAGCTTTGTCCGAAACTTGCAGCGCACCTGCTATAACACTAAGCATAATCTCTGGTTTGCCGGCTTGGACACGTTCAGATATTAACAGATCGAGCCAACCAGTGTCAATAGTATTTTGTTGGAAGCTATCAGTTTCTAAAAGCGTAATGAGATACTCAACTGTTGTTCGGAAATCGCCGCGGATGGACAATTCCTTCAGGGCGACCACTAAATTCTCTCGGGCGTCTTCCCGGTCTTCTCCCCATGAAAAGCAGTGTCCAAACTGGGAATCTGCAAACTCGTGAAGCCCACCCGATGCAGCCACGCTGAAGTAGCCCCACACGTTCTTGTTGCTGCGGAAGTTGAGTTCTTGCACCGTCCCAGAGCTGGGTTTGAAGCCTTCGTCGGGATTTTCACTTGTGATGCGGGCAGCAATGACGTGCCCCCAGGGGCGGGGCTTGTGCCTGGGGAGGTCGAAGTCGATAGGGGTGGCCGCCCACGGTGATTCACCATACAACAGTCGAATGTCTTTGATGCAATGTAGTGGAATGCCCATAGCAATTTGAAGTTGGGCAGCAGGTAGATTAACATCAGCAATCATTTCGGTACATGGGTGCTCCACCTGCAAACGGGGATTCAATTCAAGAAAGTAAAAGTTCCCGTCCTCATTGTACAAATATTCAACAGTCCCAGCACTGACATAACCCACCATCTTAGCTAAACGTACTGCAGCTTTCTCCATTTGTTCAAACACTTCTGATTTGGCAACGACACATGGCGCTTCCTCTATGATCTTCTGATGACGCCTCTGAATTGAGCAGTCTCTGCCGAACAGCGATATGGCATTCCCATACTGATCGGCAAGGAGTTGTACTTCTAAATGGCGAGCACACGTTGCCATTTTCATAACAAAGATCGGGGAGCCAGGTACTTCAGCTTGCACCTGCCTAAAGGCCACTGCAAAATCATCCGCACACTCTGCCTTCCTGATGCCTTTGCCGCCACCACCTTCAGATGCTTTAATCATGACGGGGTACTCGATCTTCTCGGCAGATGCCAGTCCTTCCTCCACAGTATTAATACATCCTTTATTATACAAATCCTTCCCGATCTTCAAACGCTTCTTACTATTTATGTCTTTGTCGTCCCAATCCGCTGTAAGGCCAGAGCCGCTCCACGGCAAGGTAGGAATATTCGCCGTCTGAGCAACAATGGAAGACGCAATTTTATCACCTAAAGCCCACATTGCTTTCTCAGGAGGTCCAATGAAGGCAATGTTGTTTTTACGCAGCAAATCGGGAAGCTTAGGATTTTCCGACGCATGGCCCCAACCAGCCCAGACGGCTTGCACTTGCATACGCTTAGCAATATCGAGAATAAGTTCCACATTGGCATAATTGTTGTTATTGGAGCCCCCGGGAACAGGTACATAATGATCAGCCATTTTAATATATTCAGCATTGGCTTTCAAATCTTCAGGAGTTACCATTACAGCAAAACGGACGGCTTTTTCATTTTTGAACATTTCGTAAGCCCAGCGCCGCACCGAGCGCATACATTTAACGGCAGCAATACCGTTGTTGGCAATAAGTACCTTATTAATGACTTGGGATCCTCCGAATTTCCCGACAAATTCTTCTGGGGTGGCAACATTGAAATCTTTTTGATCGCCATGCCTCTTCTGATAGAGTAGGGTCCCGGTCGACATGCTTGGCCGCAATTTCTGGTGTTGATGCCGGCGGACCTTCCTTGTTGTAGTACGGGGTATTTCCGACGGCTCACTGTAAGCATCGGATTCTTCTAAACTGTCCCCTACGGAAAAAATAATAGGGGAACTTGATTGAGATAAGTTGCTGGTAGTGTCCGACGATTCGTCACCATTATTTTCGGCAATAACAACATCTTTCAAACCAACATCGGCCTCACCAACTATTTCCGGGTCGGCCACACTCATAGTTCGCGATACGGGATCAGCTGTATTTGCGGACACTAATTCAAAGTCAACATCATCGTAACTTGGCTGAGCAACGAGTCCAAGTTTAGCCAAAAATGTATGAATCAGTTTGAGGGTACCGTAAGCCAAAATCTCAAAAGCGACTAAAAACGATCACACTGAAAGCGCGACTCTAAATTAATAAACGCTTATTTTCACTTCACGGCTTGATATAAACGATGTCATACATTATCAGCATTTGTTAAGCCACAGGGGCACCACGCGAGCTGCGCCGATGATCCCAAACAAGCTTCATGCACGCGTATCACGCCATGCATCACGCGATCGCGATCAGCCACTACCTGCGTGACACGTCGGCCGACGACACACATCGGCACATGCACTATGTATCACGTGTCTTCCTGGTGTAGAGCGACCTTGCTGCCCGGTTGCGAACTTGAAAGACGGTGGCGCCGCCTAGGAAACAGTAGGTGAGCGACTGAGGTCTAAGAATAATCTAGATGGCATCCATAAGCCCGCTCGTACTTCGTTTGTAATCATCGTTTTGTAATCATGGCGATTACGATAACATGATTTGATTTGATAGATTTAATATTGAGTGGAAAAGAGCTTTAATTTTGTTTTCTGTCTTTAAATGGTCTTCTTTTTTTTCCGTCAAGAATTATGTCCCGCCGCCCAAGTCGGACATATTGATGTCCTTCCCTATTCCTTCCCCCTTGTCCTTTCCAGGAGAAAATAAAGTATTTACACATGTATATTGGAGCTTTGTTTATACATATTCGTATTGTAATTAATCCTCGCATATATACATAAATTAATAACATAGGTAGGTTATATTTTACCGAAAAAAATGTAACCGTTTAAATAAAAAAAAAAAACTTTTCACTTGAATTTTAAACAAACTTTTTCATAGAAACGAAGCCTTCTAAAATTATGGGGGTGAATTTGCAATAACAAAAGGAGGACAGTAGAAAAAAAAAGGAAACAAAGAAAGAAATGAATCACCAAAAAAGGAAACGGGAAAAAAAAAAGGAACAGAAACGAACGAAAGAGAAAGAAAAAATTGCAAAATAAGGGAAAAGTTAAAGGAAAATAAAGAACACATAAGGGGACAGTTACTATTTTATTGCCAGATTGGGTAGGGGGGGGGAGGAGGCCGTGGATTTTCGGGTCTAGAAAGAGGAGGAACGGGGGGGGGGGGCTGATTTAGATGGAGTGGGCTCCTCAGGAAAGAAAATGGGCCCCCTTTTCTCCAAAATTTACATGACTGGACTTTGTTTGGTATGGTCATCAATTTGGGGAGGAGGAGGGGTACAAAAAACATTTTACCATACAGGAAGAAAAATACATTTTTGGACCTAAATATGACACTTTCGGCAGTCAACATTGCTAAAAATACATAAAGCCACAAAAAATTAATTAAGTAGTTCTCAGGAGCACACACGTGGGTTTTTTCTTATCGTTTTTTATGACACTGTCTAAAAAAAAATACCAATCACGCATCCTGCACCCTGCGTAGATTGTCATAATGCATATGGGTGTGACAATAATTTTTTGTAAATTGTAAATCAGCACTTTCATCAAACATTATCTGGAGCCGATGACCACATCCGTTCTTTGTTCCATTTTCATGATCGCCTCGAAACGAATTTAAAGATCGTCCAGAAACATGTTACAACTAGAAATTTGGATCTAAAGATAAAGAATGAGTTTTGCATGCTGATCCTGGCATTAAAACGTAGATAATTGTACTCCACAACAAAATGTACGCTACTGATTTCGCTTTGTTTGGTAAAAAAAAGCCATCGTCCACAGCTAAGAAACCATGAATAAAATGTAAAAGAAAAAAAAAACATCGTCCGCTCGCATAAATTTTTGTTAGTACCACTCCTGAGAACCACTTAATTAATTTTTAGTAGCCTAAGCTTATGTAGACTCCCACAGTGTATGTGTTCACAACGTTTTGAAGATGTCAGTACCAATTCTGACTTTTGTAGTTATTTTTACACTAAATTTTCAAAAAAGCATAGCTTCCTGGGTCCTTAGCTTTTAGAAAGGACATATCTTTTAGCTATGCCTTGGGTGAGGACATTCTAGTGGACTGTGCCTTCATCACTCGCAAGGCACAGTTCACAAGTATGTCACCACCGCAAATTACATGCGGCTAAAACACGTTTTTCCACCTTTTTCACATTTTTTCTTTGACGAGGAGTGTTAGTTTTAAGGCTCTATTCCAGAGTACGACGAATAAATAGCACCAACTCGACAAATTTGTGTGCTACAAAATGCAATCCACCTTATAAGAAACTGTTTAAAATGTTCAGCTTTCATGTAGTGATAGCTCAGTCGGCAAATGGGTTGGCGCATAAAGATCTCGTGATGCTCTGATACTGGATCGAATGTAGGCAATATGCTGGTTTTTATTTCAATACAATGGCTGCCAAGTAAAGGGGTGAGCGAAACTCCTCATTTGATCAAATGCAGTCTACTGAATCATAGATCTTCCTGTATCATCCGGGGGGGGGGGGGGGTCAAAGGGGTCAAGGTTTAAAATAATTCTGAAAATTGGCTTTTTGAATCTTTCAAAGGTGTTAAAATTCTTGAAAGTAGCTCCCTCCAGCCAAGGAACCAACACATGGTCTCTACCCCTCTCTCCCCATTCTCTCCACCCCTGAGGTCCTCCAACACATACTCCAACCTCACCCTAAACAACAGCATACTCCCACAGTCGCCCATTTACCAGTATTCCCATCCCAATCTACTCTTCTCTTGACGATATCTCCCTGTAAGCGACTTTCTCCCCATGGCCCTCATCCACCTCTTCACTTCATTGTCTTTGATCCCTCTCCTCCATCTGCTGCACCCCTTCGCCCCTCACCCGTAAATACTTCCTGGCCAGCCTCCTCGTTCTCTCAACCTAGTTTGTACTGTACCTCCAAGTCACATACTCAATACTCACACACCATCCAAACAATGAACCTCTGGTAGCCCCCTACCATCCAATCAAATCCGATCTTTGCAACAGCCTTCCTCATCTCAACGCTCGACCAACCCATTTCCCCAGATTTACATTGATTATCTCCCAGTGCCCACCTTTCTAACTTGCTCTGCAAGCGCTCAAGTTGGTCCCTCCCATCCTTTCCAAACACCCTCCCCGAGCAAACATCATGCCAGGAACAGCCACCCCTTCCAAAGCATCCTTGAAATCTTGTTTGGATTGTACCCCCCATAAAGCCACTTTCTTAATCATTCCCTTAACCCTTCCTGCCCTGCCTCTCAACTTTTTCTTAATCATCTCAAAAAAATTCAACTTCGGACAGAGCCTCACCCCAGGTAGTTGTAGTCTTTCGTCCTCACCATAACCCCACCCACCCCATATTCAACCTCTCTTTCCCCTCACCCCAATGGTCTTCCCCTTCCCAAAAACCGTACTCAGATTTCTCCCTACCGAACTCCACTCGCATCTCTACCACCAGTCAGCGCACACACCCCTAGAATCTGTTCGAGACCCTCCTACTTCCCAGCCAGTACCCGAATGCCATCGGCAGAAGTCAGCACGGGCCTTCGGCTTCCCTCTTCACTCCCCTACCCCACTGAAAACCACTTCCCGAATCAAGCGACCTCTTTATCAGTCCCCTCAAATAAACCAAGAACAACAACGGGCATAAAAGCCCGGACTGCTTTGCATTCCATCGACTTAAACAGCTGAAGGAAGAAAGAGCCTTTATTGTTTTGCTAATTTTCTTCTTCATGTCGTTGCTTTTGTTATAGGCTAGGTTAGGTTAGGTCTGTTGCCTTAGCTCGAGTTTCACCAGGAATCGTATTTTGTCAACGGCTGTTTTTCCTTTGGCTTTTTTTTTTTCTGCTGCCTTTTTTTTTCCATGGCGTATTTTTTTCTTCCTGTCATTATTCTTTCAGGTTGTTTATTCCCCTACATTCGTTAGGGTGGGGAGGAGGGACCGGGGGGGGGGGGGGGGGGGTTTGCGGCGCAAACCAAAACCCAATTTTCAAAAGAGAACCCCACAGCATCATTATCATCATCATAGCAGTCATTCTTTTTGCGTTTGAGAAATTAATATAATTTTTAATTTTTATACACTTATAAAAATAGCCGAATGAACCCTTGACATTTAATTAAAAATATCAATACGTTATAAAGTGGCAATAGACGAACGCCTGTATGAGCTATCAAGATAGAAGAAGCTGACCTTGCACCGGCGTAGCCTTCGGGTTTTTTTTTGGGCTCCACAGTCGCGGCATGATGCGAACACGTGCTATCCAGATTAGGTGATAGAGATAGGTATTGGAAAATGTGTTGCTAAGCGACGGGACGTTTAGTTGCCGGTTGTTTGATCTGAACTTGATTTCATACTGTTTCGTGCCATTCTCCAAGTTTAGTAGGGGGAAAATGCTATCGAACACAATGCGTACTGACCTTTTCTTAATAGTGTTGAATGTGGTGAATAGTTTAATTTCACCTGTAAACGTCCCTGTTCACAAACATTTCGGCATTTTAGGCCTACACACGAACTTTCGGTAAAAACTAGCTAGAATGCTTTGTCGTGATTTGCGGTGAATACACACGTGTAAACTGTGCGCCATTTGGCCGTATGTCATCTCAAAAGGATCAGGTAATCATGAAAAATGAAATCGTAGTACTTGCTGGCCGAGCGAAACGAGTGAATTGGATTTTGTTTGTTTCTGCACAGGGGCTCGTCACAAAATACGAGTAGGCCGGCAGGACGAAAAAAAAACACAGACACGGCCTACTCGTATTTTGTGACGAGCTCCTGTAGTCGTCTGTGTAAACACACAGATGCCCACGCATAGTCTTAAATGAAGCAAGCAGTATTCCTTGTGAGGATACATAATACACTAGTCTGAGAAAGAGAGAAAAGACAATTGCCCCGACTGGGACTCGAACCCAGGACTTACATTTACTAGCCGGGTGCACTATTGTAAGTAACTAATGTAACTATCATTCAGTGTCGGCTTATGGGAAGAATAGGTGTCTCCTCACCGATCAATTTCGTGTTGCGCTAGTATTACGTAAAATGATCAGCTGAACAACATTTTCCCATACCATTTTTGGGGCAAAGCCTTCATTTGGCCTACAGAAGTTAATCAAAACCGGACTCTTTGCGTTTTAGCCTCACCGCGTTCGTTTGTGTCTCGATGGCTTATATATTATTTTTTCTTAAACACTTCAGGTAGGCGGGTTGTTGTCAGTTGCGTGTGGTTTTGTTGTTATTGTCGGTTAGGTTAGGTTACAGGTACCGGCTTTTGTTTGGCGTTTCACTTGTAAGGAACTAGTTGGGGTTTGTTGTTTCATAGTGGGGCAGTTAATTCAGCTAGCCTGCCGGCAACATGGATGACATCACGCCAAACTCCTGAAGTGCTAACTTTGACCCTTCACCATGCCCAAACGGTGCCTTTGCCCCCAAAATGGAAGAGGAAAACGTTATTCAGCATGTAATTCTTAGTTCATTAAAAAAAAATTAAAATCGGACGAGAGACACTTATTCTTCCTATGTTCCTCGGTGTCTTTAAAATGTAAAAAAGTCAATTAGAAAGAACGTGCATTTTTACAATACAACCGAGGACAACTGTTGTATTGTAAAAATATACGTTCTTTCTAATTAATTTTTTTTTTACATTTTAAAGACAGTTACAGATGTATTCTCCGATTTTAAAATTTATTTACTTTCTAAATGACTCCCTTCACTGTGTCCTCAGTTGCATGCACCTGTGTATAGACCACGTTTTACATAATTTATTAGCCTGTGTGTGGTGTGTGTTTTTTTTTCTGTTAAAGCCAGGGCCGGATTTAAGCTCTTGCCGCCTGTAGGCCTAACCACAATGCCGCTGTTCAATGCCCCAAAAGCTTCCCCTCCTCGGACTCTTATAGAATGTTTAATTTTGCCCCCCACTCCCCAACCAGCACTTTTCTTAATTTGTATGTTCGTTTGCGATCCACGGAAAACTGGTAGGGCAAAAATAATTTGCAAGTAATTAAAAGTAACCTATTCCATTTGAACTTGAAATTTTAGGGATTTGCATACTAGGGCCTTGTCCTTTTCTTCCCTTGTTTCCCCCTGTATTTGGTAATGAGCGCCGTTTAGTTTCACTCGTTCATGGCTACCTATCTTATTTCGTCACTACGATCAGTGTATAACAACACCCCAACATAAAGCGGTCATGCAACGAATAGTTCATAAGTAACTTAACGACGTTTTAAAGAAAACGTCAGTAGCCCCTACCCACGTACAGCACCAACCTGCACTAAATCAGTACTGATACGACATGAGTTGATGGAGTAACGTTTTTAGTCTGATCTGCTGTTAGCTTAATACTAACAATTGATGCTAACATATAGGTAATAAATTTTCATGAAAGGCGGAGCGCACACAAAACCTGCACCAGCTTTTCTCACGTACAATTGTTTAAGCCGTCATGCCGCCCCTAAAAAAGGGCCGCTATAGGCCCGGGCCTCTCGGGCCTACTTACAAATCCGGCCCTGGTTAAAGCCAGGACCCATAAAATATGGTATTTCTATGGGCCATGATTCGTACGCACTGCTGTACACACAATTCCAACATTGAACCGCATAAGCGTCGTAAGCGAGGACTGAACTGGAATGAAGTAATCTTTTGTGCTACATCATTTTCTGACGTCACAGAGTCCTCTATTGTTGCTCTTTCTAATAGATGGTTGAGGGTCTGTCCCCGGTGTGATGGTGTGTATACATGTTAAGTCCTCGGTTTACACCAAACTCAAACACGCAAACACACATACCCTGTTACCCATACATTTTTTTTTTGTTAGGGCCATAATATCATTGAAAAGCGAACAAAAATATGTTGACGCCATCTAGCGGTGGTGAATTTGTTAACCTTTACAGCTTGCTCCTAGGTGCACGAGGACGCACCACATTTTCACACAATAATTAAGGAGGTCGTGGCTTGTTTGTTTCGTTAAAAGAAATGCCGTTGTGCCTTCCTTCGCTTGGTGCAAGCAAGTACTAGATGTTACCAGATTTTGCCTACTTTCAATCCGTGATAGTGCCAGTTTAAATTGGTATGCAAGAAAAGTCAATTTCTAATTATTTTTTATAAGTGGTGTCAGATCCACAGGTGTACCTTCAGCTGTAAGCACACTGAAGATAGGCCTAATCACAAGACGCCGCCCTGAATCTGACAATGTTTTGAATTCACTACCGCGTTGAATTCACAACCGTAAGCTGCTGTGCGAATGACTTCATGGGATACAAGCAGTGCCATGCAGGAAAGGAAGCCAACGAGCACGGAAGTTGGTCGTATCGGCAAAAATATTCGTAAATAAACACCGATACAGATCCAATACCGATACCGATATTAATATCAGTCTATCCCTACTCGATATTATCGATTACATCAGGTAAGGTGTAATCCTCAGTAGCCTAATCAGCAGTTAC
>JAHWFP010092074.1:10853-63808 GCA_023313725.1 Lithobius niger | reverse complement strand
CTAGAATCACAGTTAAGCTCCTGTTTTACACATGTAGACCTATCCACGCGCGCACACATTATGTAATTTCAACTAGGCCTATGCTTACCCTTGCTAATTTCAAGCTGAGTTGTTGGTTCGCTGTTCTTGCGTTAAGTTTCAGCAGGTTTTGACACGTCAGATAACTGGCTATTTTATCACCATTAATTTTTTCTTCTTTTTTTTGTATTACGTAATGTCTCCGGCCAACTTCACTGCGAGGAAAGCGGGTTGCTCAGACTTTTATCTAGCTGTTATCAATGTCTAGTTCTCCATGTGTATCTAGGCTATCGTTGAACTGCTGCTGTAACACTGTTTTTTCACCCTTAAAGGTGCTTCTCTGTTGGCTTAAGTGTGACACGCTTTTTTTTTCTTAGTCACGGAATATTTATTATAAATCCTGCAAAAGCTACTGTGGCATGGCTTTTTTGTCTTACCGCGGATTTGGTACAGTTACTGAAACTGGTATAAATCTTTCAAACACTATTTATCAGTGTCATGGCTTTCCTCTGTGACACAGTCTTGTTACATTCATTCAAACCTAGAAGTATTGCAAATGCAGCTCCCTCCCCGCCGTACCGTGGTGTTGGTTTCTTTACATTTTCTCAAATATTTAGTTGCACAGTTACTCAGTTAGTAAAAGGCTATAACCAAAGTCCACAGGAAACACGTTGTGCCTAAAAAAAAATACCTTTGGTTCCTGTAACCCGACCATGCCTAATTTTTTTTTTCTCATTTCAGTGACCTTAAATGTTTTTTCGTTCATATTCGTCCTTATTTTCGTCCGTATTCATAATAAACTATTCGTCCGTATTAAAGTACAAAGGGAAAACAAAACGGGACCACATGGAAATGCTTTCAGTTTTTTCTGCAAAAAAAAAAAAAAAAAAACCGTAACAATTTACATTTTTTAGGCCTACTCATAAGTTGATGTAAACTGTTAGGGTTTATGCACAAATTCAGTGTATAAAAAAAAGTTTAAACAATATATATATTCTGGCCTACCGACCTTATTTTTTTTCGTAATATTACAGAAACCAAGACTTTTTCTTTTAGGCCTTGTCATGATGGAAGTATTCGTTGAAGATCTAATGACAACTAAGCACAAATCCGTGGTTGTAAGTTTGCATTGATACAGTGTAATGCCATTGGCCTGCGTACATGGGAAATTACTGAAATAATTACCAGGCCAGGACGGGAGATGGCAAAGTTCTGGCCAGTCGTGCTACCCAGGGTAGGGTGGGAGACTACCACGCTCCTTAAGTGATTATGGGATGTAATCTGAACTTTTTGAACATTATTTCAGCTCCTTGAGATGATTGGGGGTTTCCCGGTTCGCAGCCACTGGTTTTTCCGTTCCTTTATTTGAATTCTTTTTCCGCTTACGACTTCAGGCTTTGAGAAGTATTTTTTTTCTAATGCTGCTCAATACCAACTTTACCAGTCCGATACCGATACAGTTTTAAAAATGTTGCCGATACTGATATCCAAAATGTAATCCGTTATTTTCAATCAATGGTTTAATTTTCTTCAAAAGTCCAATAATTACTAAAATAAAAAACTATAAAATAGTAACCAACAGTTAAAAGATAGCTAGGAAGATGGTCTATGATTCCCTGAGCAAAATGCCGCTAACTGCATATCGTTATCTCGAACGGTTTCAAAGTTTTCGATATTTCAGCGATAAGTTGCCCATACCCAGAATTTATAGGGTTGGGGATACATTTTTGATACTGATCCGAAGCTACCACAAGTATTCGCAACCGATCAGATCCAGTATGGGTATAGGTACAGCCTTAATTTTTTTAAATAAAAAATAAATAAATAAATAGAGCCAATTTACACACAAGGTTCTCAGAAACGACTCGCTGAACATTTGTGGTATTTCTCAAACAGGTAAAAAGCTGGCCATTAATTTAGATGATGAAATCAATAACTGGAAACCTCCGCTTCGCGCTAGTTTCATTCATTGTTCACGCCAAAACTGATTGTGTGTGGGTTAAGAACCGAAGTCGGATGTTGCTGCGCAGTTCTGCTGGACGTAAAAATCTAACCAGGAAACAAAATTTAACAGATGTGCGGCAATATGGTCTTGCTCATTACTCCATTTCAAGGTCGTATTTGTCATTTTGTTATAGAGTGAAGTGGTTTTTTTTCCTGTTCATTTTTCAGTGGAAGGTTTAACAGAGTTTACAGAGTGAACAAGTTAGCATTAAAGACTAGCCTAGTGAAAAATACAAACTGCGCTAGTCTGAGCAGGATTCGCACAAAGTGCTTGAATTCCTTGAAACTGCTTGTTGAGAAAAAAATTCAAGGCGTTTTATTCCTTGAAATGGTTGGCTACGTCCTTGATATTTAGCTTCCGCACGCATTTTCACCCGTAGGCTGCTAAACGCTGCCAGGGTTTTTTTCCCCCATGGTTTTTTTTTTCCATTGGCCTTTTTTTCGCTAATTTTTTTTTCTACCATGCGCTTGAATAAAACATGAACCGTTTAGCGTGTGGTTAGGGGTTGTTGGCAAACAGTATTTAGTGCTGTTTCTGTAAAACAAGGATCCTTGAAAAAATTGGCAGAGTCTCGGAAAAGTCCTTAACATATTAATATATTTGTTGTGAAAAATTCCTTAAATGTGCTTGACTTATTTGTGTGTGATATTGTTCAAACCCTGATGGATGACAAGGTGTGAAGTGCACTTAACTTGTATAGGCGTAACAATGTGCAAACTGCTGCACCATTACAAGGAGTGGGGGGGGGGGGGGCAGACTTATTCCACTTTTGCGAAGTGATGGAGGTTGGTGTTGTGGCAACTGTTGCTGCTTCGTCTGGTTGAAAAGCACCTTAGCAGTTGTGTTCAATACATCTTGTAAGGTCCATGTTTTTTCTTGGGTTACTAAAACACAACGCAGTGGTGTATTGTAGCCATTGGAAGGGTTGACGGTTCCTCTGTGGTAAAACTATTGGTCGGGTGTTTGTTTTTCAAACTAATCCTGCGAAAGACACGGCCACTCGACAAGTATTGAGGAGGTTTTTAACTTTTAATTTCATTGCCGTTGAACAGAGTAGAGAAATAAGACTACACGACCTAATACTGTGAAAATAAAATTAATGATTTTTATTGTTCATTTCAGGAGTATTCCAGATTATGCTTCCGACCGTTTGATGGAACGGCTCTATTGTCGCACCACCGAAGTCGTGCCTTTCAGCGTCTTCCGAGCTGCGGTCTACACTTGCCTCATTTTCCGTGAGTTTATGAAAGAGGTGATAGAGCTCTACACTGACCTTGACCTCTACAACGAAGGCCAGACACGCCGTAGCATATCGGACGCCATTTTAACCCAGCTTTGGAACGCTTGCCTTCCCAACAAGGACGGCTCCCCGAAACTCTACGCCGACATTCGTGCGTCATTGTGTAATCTGGAGGCTCTAAATGAGATGGTTAACCGTCATCGATTCATACGAATAGACCAGCACATTTCGTTAGAGCAGTTTCAGTCGCAAGCAGTGGAGATTTTTCTTTTAAAAGTTCAAGGCACATGTTAAGCTGAAAACCAAAAACCAGTTACGCCTTAAGCATTGTAAGCAGTATTGAGCAAACATAATAATTTTGAAAATGCAAGAGACCCCTACTCTAGATCCAATGTTAAAGTTACAAGTTTGGGTTCTTGCCACTATGATAGGTTTTTTTTTTTTTTTGCAGTCTTACCTTAGGACTATGTGTATACTGTAGCCTACATTTCCCAGGCTAGCTGACAGTGATCTAAGCCACTGCATTAAAAGAATGCTCTTAAGTAGCAACTCATTCGTAAATACTATCATACTTACAAATTGGTTTCAAAATCACCTGATCCCTGGATTTGGGAAGAGTATTACACACTTAACTGATGGCTTAATTGCTGTCGTCTGGTGACGTAAAGCAGTCTGTATTTAAGGTTACGTTAAAGGTTGTGCGTGAAATTTTTTATTGTACGGTCGTGACGGAAATTATGTTGACCTGCTAACATACGTTTCCCTAATTGGGACCAAATGACCGAATTATTTTGCAGAGCTCTTGTGTGTCAGCGGTCTGTGGCTTAAGCTAGGCCCTGTCGCATTCCTGTTCATTCGGGAAGGAATGGGCTCTTGAGATGGTTAAACACTGGCAAATGATGACTATTAACCAAGTCTCTTAAGTTTTTGAAGACAGTCCGTGCTGTATTATCAGAAGTAAAGCGCAAAATAAAACGATTTATTTACATGCCGGATTTTCTAACAGTCAAAGAAAAAATTCGAACACACTCCAGTGCGACTCAACCACTGATCTATTATGAGTCTTTTGTTGCATGCAGGTGCAGCTCCCACTGGGCATCAAGCTTGGCTCGAAGATCGGAGAGGATGAAGTTGTTGATCTGCCTCTAAACAGGACGGAAAGCCGACGGCTGAACAAGAGTCTATTTAAAAAACTCACATCCCTTACTTTGAAAATTCGAGTCCATGTTTACGTTTTTTATGCTTAGATTTCAAAGTAAAGGATATTTACCGTACCACTATCCTTGCAAATTTTCGACAGTCAGGTTTTTCTGGAGTTGGAGGGGCTCAGAACGACTGTCTTCATCAGGCTACCACATCACCGCTTACTTCATCTGCTTTCGTTCGTCTGCTGCTATCGTTCGTTGGAATGCGGTGCGAGGCCATAGCCTTCGTAACTTGCAGGCCAGTAGACCATTTCTCCCGCAGCAACTTATTAAACTCTCCTCTTAGCAGGAACTGAATGTTTGGGTTTGAAGTTCCCTGGATATTCATCAGCATAGCCTTCTCTCGGCTATGAAGGCCCGAGAGAATAGCCAGGGATTCTAGGATTCTCAGATGCACATCATTGTTAGAGTTGGACGTGAGGAGTGTTACAGTGCCTTCTCAGTTGATTCGGTGTTGAGTTTCATTGTGGTAGACTGCTATTCCATTTGTTACAACTTCATTCCTGGTGTCTGCCATGTGCTGCTTGACCCTCGTGCATACACTTTTTCTTGTTTCTCCCACATAAACGGCATCACAATCCCCACATGGAACTCTGTAAACGCCTTCACGGGTGTTCTTAATGTGCTTCAGGGCTTCATCTTCTTGCTCACTGGCTTCTTTTTCTTGTTATGGCATCAGGATAGGTTTGCTTTTTCATCAGGTGGTCTTTCAGGCCCTTTGCGTTCTTGACGTATGATGTAAAACCATTGCTCTTGTTTTTAAGTGGCCTACCGGGTGCCCTGAGTTGTAGGGGATACCCCTACCTGTTGTTGTTGGTTTTCGGTAAGGCTGGTAAACAATCCTGCCGCTCCCCGTTCTCTCCAATACGACATCCAAAAACGGTAATTTGTTTCCCACTTCTTCTTCATACGTGAAGCTAATATCCTCAGTCCACGCATTCAGGACCTGTTGCACTCTGGCGGACTGCCCTTTCTTCTGCATGGAAATAGCGTCATCCACGTCACACGTCACCAGAGTTCATCTTCTTTGACCTTGACATAGTAGCAGATAAGTAGTTTTCATTATCCTACAGGGGGACACGACATACTTTTTAAGCCGATCTGCCTCCAGCCAATCTAACGTTTTCCCGGGCCGCCTCTTGCCGAAGTAATTAGCGACCGGGGAAGGGGGGAGGGGACGAAATCAATATGTCACCATCAAATTTTCAATGACCCCCCCCCCCCCCCCCCAAAGCCCTCACAAAATTTTAGCCACCCAAGTCAACGTCCAGAAATATTGTGCCCACCACTCCCCCGAAAACTGCACGTTTCACATGCTATTGAGACTGTCTTCAAATGATTCCTGTATAGCCAAATTAGTTAAGCAGTACTCTGGATCGACAAGATACAAGGAAAACGTGCCTCATTTTAACGAAATGACAAAGTTGAGTTTAAAATGTTTTAAAACTCCGATGTTCCTTACATCCATCTTGTGTCACGTTTCATACAAAAGTATGATGAATGCACGGTTTGCTTTTATTGCCAAATTCCTAACATCGTCAGAACATAAAATACAGAAGAAGTCAAAGAAGTAGGAGGCAAAGGCTTTTGCAGAAAGTATATTGAAAGACTACTGTAGGTCTGTAGGTAGTGATACTGATTACTGACAGCATGTTGACTGCTGAAAGTGTCATTTTCGAGGTCCAATAACTGACTCCTCTTCCCCCTCCCCCCATCCCAGCGAAAATAATAATGACCGGTCCCTAAGCTGTCTTTATAGTCTAGTCATTTAAAGACAGCTATGAAATGATCAGGAAGGGACCAGATTTTACGACCAACCAGGAAATTAAAAGGAAAAAAAATTCATCAGCAATAGAAATTTTACTTGTAACTATAAAATCAAAAAAGACCCTCCAACTAATTTACAGGAGGGCCCATGTGCCATTGGCACCCTGGCACTGTGACCAGTCCGGGCCGGTTCCCAAAGCCTATTTCAGGTGACCTTGGTGATGGTAACATGCGTGGAGGCGATCTGCGTGTGTCTGTTATAAGGTAGGTGGAATGTGCCTTTAACTGTTGCCATGTTGCAACCCATACTCGCGTGAACTCATCACGATCAACTAATGATGCCATGTTCACGTCCTTCTTCCCTTAACCACTGATCTGTATATTACGATGTGTTCGGTAACACGGTTGTATCACTGTGCGGTACTATTGGTGGCTGATTAGGTAGGTGCACCGTTACAATTGTCCCCCAACCCCCATGCTATACGTGCAGGAAGGGAGCGACTTGACAGAGTAGCTAATAATTACAATTGGGCGACCAGAAGTAATTCACTTGGCGATTGCTGTTGCATAGCTTCCGCGTCTGTGTTTGTTCGTCCTGTGGTCGTTTCTCTAGTGGTGCTCTTCGACTCTTTGACATTTCCCACTGGCGGCCATATTGTGTTTGCTAGTGGTTTGGTAAGAAGCATACTTGTTTGAGAATTCATCCTCTCGACAATCACTGAAACTGCTTCCGCTTCATCATAAGGAGTTTTTAACTTCTTGAACTTATCCTGCTTAGAAACTGGGCAGGCGTTTCCCCTTTCTGTTGGTGCATTGCATCGATTTTCGTCATTCACTCATTGTCTGTTTTCGACTTTGTGAAGGTTTTCAGAAGTGCAGCCTTGATCTCATTCCATGTTCCCATTGGCGTAAGCTTAGCTTGCCACCCAGTTTTGTACTGACCCCGTAGGTGTGTGCCAGCAACTTTCTTTTCAGAGATATAAATTTCCATCTCTTCGATCCAGTGTTGTAGTTTACATTCACCTGTCAATTTCGGTGGTTGCAGATGCATACTCGCTCGTAGTACTGGGCTGTGAATTGGAATGTTTTGGCCTGCAGCAGCCATGTTTTTAGAGATAGGTTAGCAATTGTGTCACCAGTACTATCTTGTGTGCATACATTTGTGCTCACTTGCATTTTTTTTGTTGAGAAAGCAAGCACCAGTGTGTTGGTTTGACTGTGTGTGCTGACATTTGACTTGCTTTGCGTTTTTTCCGTGACAAAAACACTCTCGTTTTAGCAGTGTCACTCTGTGTGGATGCATTCGACCTGCTTGTGACGATGCTTGGGCATCATCCATAAACTCACTTAACGTGCATGGATTCAGACATGACAGATTCTTGATTACTGGGTTTATTATCAAACCACAACAGCACAGGCACAAACTATTGTCATTCGTCACTAGCAATACAACAGTCAACTGCTGTGAGTTAGAAGTGCCTGTCTTCATCACTACTGCTTGTGTTAGGTAGATTTAGTGAAGACCATTGCAAAGTCGGTGCTTTCAATTCAGAGAATTGCTTTTGCAAAACTTCATGCTGTTGCATTCCTGGTTGTGCAGGTGTAATTGCAGCTGTGTCACAAGGTTGTTGCTGCTAAAATTGTTGTTGCATTGCTGTGAGTCTGTCATTGTGGACCTGCATCGAATCAACTAGAGTTTTCATTGGGATTTGACAAATGTTAACCACTTCAGAAGCCAAACTTTCACTTTTTTCTGCCCACAATTCGTTCACTGTATTTAAAATAGGTGTTGCCTGAGCTCATGCATATAAACGTCTTGTACTTTTGAATTGACAACAGTTTAATGTGCTGCTACATTTGTGTGGTCAATTATGCCTCTGTGGCACCTTCCTGTAGTTCTTAATGCAAGACTGGCATCACATTAGGTAATCCTACATTTTTGTCACTGGGGGTAATTTCTGAATCATTTGGATTTAATGTGGGCCTTCTTGGCATCTTAGTAAGGAATTTCTCTAATAGGGATGACATCTTACCACTTTCCAGTTCAATTTCAAAGCAATCTGCTCTGCAATTGCCCAAGTTCACTAAAGATTGTTCTTAAATTGCGTTCGTTTTACTAATTCTCATTGCAAAACATCGTTAGCTCCACTCAAAACCATGCAGTCTTTGTTAGCTGCATTGGGACGAACTCGTGCAGTTTTATCGCTACTGATGCTCATGAAGTCATGAACTGCGTTGCTCTGAAAATGACTCGCTACAATAAGTTTCTCGCGTTTTTAGGCTCAATGAAAAGATTGTTACCAATATGATTTTCCAAGCTAGCAAAGTTTGAAAACGCTACTAGATAATTTTCACCGATTTAATCCGAGTTTCTTGTCCGTCGGGCACCAGAATTTTGTTACACTCCTACCTGTGATTCTCCCGGAGTGCTGCAGTGAGTGTACAAAACCAAGTTCTCAAACAACCATTTTACTTAACTCGGTCGCTTTTCTAACTTTTGTCAAACCTTTCTGCACGAATGTGCTCAAACTTATTCTGGTGACTTTAAAAGGACAACCGTTCATATATGCTTTGCAAAGTCTTGGTTGGCTCAATTATGCCATTAACCGTTGCAATATTGCAACCCATACTCACGTGAACTCATCACTATCAACTAATTACGACATGTTCACCACCTTCTTCCCTTAACCACTGATCTCTATATTACGATGTGTTCGGTAACACAGTTGTATCACTGTGCGTTGCTATTGGTGGCTGATTAGGTAGGTGCACCGTTACAACGGACAGTTTGCTTTTGGCATCAAATCGCTTACGGAAACTACAACGGAAAGTTTATTGCTATTTCGCGAAGACAGATGATGCACAGTGAACGAGATCGCTTCATAAAGTTGTTGCTCGGGCGTGGTCGTTAGTCTGGACTTCTTGAAGAGCTTCTGCAGAACCCACCGAGCAGACTAACTCATCATCGCCGGTCACTCCCTCAGCACCTGCCGCATCAACTGACCCAACATCAACCGTCAACAATCAAGCAATCATCACACCACTCGACTCCATTCTGACATTGGCACCAGTACTCTTCGGTATGGATCCCACCATCTCCGACACCCCTGAATCGAGGTTAGAGCGTGCAAAAACAGGAACTCAAAAGCAGCGTCATGACCATAAACTGGTTGAGTCAACTCCTTTGCACTACATTGACGCCTACGGCCTACTCAAGACCACTACGTCCACATGCATTTGGTACAACTGCTGGTGATTGACTCTGGGGAGGTCGGAAGGAATTCAGGGAACAAAATGGCTGAACTACCCTTATTTGTTGCAGCAGGGCAGCAGACTTCTACAAGAGAGTTGGTGCTGCGGGTGTCTCCTCACTTCAGCACTGTGGAAGTCTTGTTGAAGATCATGTCACCACTTCTCCCAAAAGAGACGATGGCCGCTCGCGATAAAAACAATCGGCTGGTCGAAACCCAGCTCGCGACGCATCTCTTCCTTCAACTTGCTCAAAACCTCGTCAAAGCTGCACTCCACACTGCTATTCGCAGCAACCGTTTGGGTAACGTAATGAGAATCGTCGCCGGCACACGACAGAGGAACAAAGACTTAAGCTGTCACAAACGTTGGAGTTAGTCTTGAACGTAGTACTGATACCGTGACAAACAGTGGGTTGTGGTTGAAAAACACAGTTGGTGACGATTGTGGTGGGGGTGTCACTGTGTCAGGGCAAACTGGTGACGACTGAGTCTCACCTGCAGGCTAAAGAGACAGTTCGTGTGGAGCAACACTTTCAGCTTCACCATTCTCAGTGTACGAAATCAGGACAGTTTGTGAAGACGCCTCAGTGTTTGATGTGACGCACTCAGCATTTGACAAGCTAAATGAAATCACAACAGTTTGTGAACAGTTAGTGGTGTCAGGACAGCAAATCTCCTGGTGCTGTGGAGGAAGGAGTGGGTTTCGGTGTGCAGACACAATCACCCTGAATTGTTGCAAGAATTCGCTACATTGTTTGACAATGCTAGCTACCATTTCATAATGTACATTTTGCCAGGAGCCGAGGGTGGGGGAAGGAACTGACGCCCTCCTCCATCTTAACGGGAGAAAAATATGAGGTTGCGGCTGCAATTTAACAGCAGTGTCGAAAGGCGGATCGAGCTCGCGGCAAATCGATCACACTGACGAAGCACTGGAATGACTCGCGTCGACCTAAAAAGTAGTTCCCTACCAACGCAGCAATTCTCTCAACTGATTACACATAAATTCGAACAATATACTTCAATTTCGTCGAAACGAAGCACTTGGTGCTGAATCGCTGCAGTTCAATAGCACAGTTAAGCCACAAACTTAAATCCAATGTCTCGTCACTACCGTCCTAGCCTACGCTTCGCCGGTTGTAAGCACGTAGTAGCTGTCGTTCATGCATGAAACAGTTTCGCGCCAACAGCTACGTGACACACAAGTGCTAGATTATTAGAATGCTGCGTCACCTTGAAAGATGGCATCTGTATTAGTGCGCCTTACTCAAGACGCCGAATTTCGGGTCCAAAACGTCCCAGAAGCATGTATGCTAGTATTAGGCTAGGCCTACCTATTTCTTTAGGTAAATACTTTTAAAATAAAAAAAAAAATAAGCAATCCTTCCAGTTGGAGGAATCGAAGGCTACCTAAATTCTGGGGAGATAGGCTACTGAGCTACCAGAAGCAAACACACTTAAGCCTACCTCACATACTGTCTCCAACATAAGGGGGGGGGTGGGGGGGGGGTCAGGGTTACGTGACCTAGGCCTACATGAATCGTACAAAAATATGGTTATCTCTGTAACATGGTTGCGTAAAATCGGGTTACATGCAGATTATATGAAATTTTTGCAAAACTACTGCTTAAAAAATTGGTAATGCACCCTTTCTATCCAACCTTCTCTCTTGTCGGACCTGCAAAGAGATAAACAATGGTGATGCCCAAAGCAGCACTGCACACAATACTGAATACCGTAGGTATCATGATATTTATAAGGTTACAGGCCACAACAGGTTTGACGGAAAGTTTGTTAAGGACCAATTTAGCTACTGTGCACACATATAGTGTAATGAGTCCACGCGTAATTGGTTTGTGGACATTATATTTCGGGTCTGTTAGTTCTACACTTTTTGCTCTATTTAACAAGCCTTTCTGCTGGTCCAAGGCCCAAATCACGTTACCTACTATGGCAAAGCTATTAGAGAATTGCATGGATCGTGTATGTTGTGGCGCTGTTCCACCACTGATCTTTATGCCAGACTCTAGAGTGCACTGGATGCGGCTCACTTAAGGACCAGTTCTACTGTTCTTGGACATTAAGGATTTCTTCGACTTAAATTTAAGTGTATAGTGCAAGATGGAGGAATACAGCGTTTCTTGATTGATTTGAAAAAAAAAATCGCTGAATTCTCTTGATAGTCGTGAGATTTGGTTGTTGCATCCGATGCACGGTACGACTTAGTTCATGTTTGAGGCCGGATCGGTCCGTACTAATTCGTTCACTTTGCGGCCTAAGTGGTCCGACTTAACTTCACTTCCACGTTTGGGTGATACAGTCCGTGTACACAATTCTTACTCTTGCACTTTTGGGTAGTTCGGCGGTTGAGATGGCGCTGTTGTCAATACGACGTAGGGCTCAGCTTCTAGTTCACTTATTGGCTTTGCTAATGCACGTTGTCATCCTAATGGTGGCCTGGTACGGATTCTAGGTTTGTCGAGAGGGCTTGCGCAGGTGGACGAGTCCACTTTTGTGGGGTCATTTCTTGACATTGTGCTGGACTTCATTGTTAGATCCTCGGGGGCTTGCTTATACTACTGTAGTTTACCATTAATAAGGACTCGTGCGTGTAGGCTTTGAGGTTTCATGACAGCTTGTCAAACTGTTTGTTTCCCAAACACACCATCAGAGTGTGTCTCCTTAACTGTGCACTAGTAAGGTGTAACGAGCATGATCATAGACTACACATATATAACATCTCTTTCCTTAATGGAAGGGAATTTTAACTAATCATAAAAGTAATACTTAATACACAAGTAAAGTTCACAACATAATCAATAATTCAAAACTCGTTAATAAATCGCGTAGGCTCGGTTATTGCTCTTCCTTCCGCTTCTTGTCGTGCAGACGAGGTGACTTTGTTCCTAGTTTTCCGCAGGTAAGGAATCTGGAACACTAGGTGCAGTTCGACGTTTGGAGAGTAGTTTTCCAATATGCTACAAGCAGCAGCAATTTTCATTTCACCACGAGGTTCGAATGGTGAAAACACTTAAGATTTTGCTTGGTTTTGCAACCCTAGTGGACAGTTAGCTGGAAGTTAGCGAAACACTTGATAAAACGGCGACAGAAAGTTTATTGCTGTATCGTGAAGATGACTGACGCACCATCAACGAGTAAGACGCTTCAAGTTGCTGCCCGGGCCCTGGTCCCAACCTGGGTCCGGACTTCCCTGAAGAGGTCGAGGTGAGAGCACTCTGCAAAAACAGGAACTCAAAAACAGCATGACTATAACGTATGGGTTGCGCTGACTCCGTACTGCGCTGATGCCTACTCAAGCCTGCTGGTAACTCGTGCACCGTCGAGCTTTCAATTTACACCTAGGGCCAACCACTGGTGAACAACTCCGGCGGAAGGGATTCCGGGAACTAACTGGCTGAACCTCCCATATTAGGTGCGGCAGGGTAGCAGATTTCTGCGAGGGTATCTTGCCACTGGTTTCACCACACAAACAGCACTGTAAGCCTTGCTCGAGATCTTGTCTCTACTTTTCCCAAACCCGATGACAACCCGTTGCGACAAAAACAATTCCTCACGACGCACTTTGCTTTCAAGTCGTCCAAAACCTCGTTTAAGCTACACTTTGCACTGCTAGTAGCAGCAACAGTTTTGTCAATAAAATGGGTGTCGTTGACGCATGATAAAGGCAGAAAGACTGAAGCAGTCACAAACTTTGGGATTAGTATCTAATGCATACAGATTCGATGACAAACTGGGGGTTGTGCACGAAAAGTGGTGGCGAAAGGGTGGTGGGGGTGGCACTGTGTTCGGGCCGCCACACGACGATTGGTTTTCATTTGCTAACACAACAGAGGTGGTGGTGTCGACTCCAGGGTTCAAGTTCCTGTTCGGGCGCCACATGTCGGCATTCACCCCCTGACTGGGGTTTCTGGCCATGGATATACTCCGTCGGACTCTCAGCTCAGGCAAACCAACTTAATTTATTCTTCTCAACACATCTTGCATTACAATTACGCTGACGGCGTACGGGAGAGCGCATTCGTTGCGCGTCCTTACGCATTGCTGCCAGCTCTGGACTCTCTCTGAGGAGAGCTCGCCCAAGCAAGGATGCAGCGCGGGAGGGAGCGCCACCCCGCAAGACTGATTCCATTTCAACTTGTTAAGGCAGGTTCCCAAAACAGAAATTTTGTCAACCACCTGTAATATGTTGCCCACAATACTACAGTCTGACATAGCGCCATCGTCTTTTCGTGTAAGGAATAAAACATTAGTCTTGTCGATGTTTAGATTCATTTTCCATTTTTTACGCCAAGCAGCCTCCGTTTCCAAATCGGCCTGTAACAGTTGTCTGTCCTGTTCAGAGGTAATAATTCTGTACATATTTGCATCATCAGCAAACAAGACCAGTGTTTGAAGAAATTTCTTCCACAAGATCATTAATGTAAATTAAAGTATGGGCCCACTAACTGATCCCCTGTGGCACTCCAGAGGAAACACCCACTTCACTGGATTTGGCATCATTCAACTTGTTGCATTTAACGACGATTGGCCAATCATGGCCAATTCGTGCGGGTGTCACAACAAGTTTGGAAGGGCATACACACTGATTACCGGTAGGCGGAGAAGCACAAGTGTGTCTTTTTTTCAACGAAAAGTGGTTGAAATCTGGGAAAGTGGTTGAAATCTTACACCTTGCAGCAATTTGGCGTAAGCCATTCATCCTGCGACAGTCGGGGTGTAATGCGCTGTCCTGCCATTGTTCTGCATCGTCAATGAAACTTCCGCGCCAACGAATTTCCCACAAAGAAAAAGTTCAAAAATCTGCCAAATTGTGAAGTGTGGGATAAATCGAGTTGGTTAAAAAAGTCTGATGCTGACTGGGTTAATCCGTGGCCAGAAACCCCATCCGTCAAGGATCCAGTCCGTTTAACAAACGGGCGCCACTTGTCAGGAATGAGCTGACTCTGGTGCCAACTAAGTAGATTTATTCGGGGCGAATGCAACGGTATATCCACTCTTCACGACATCCGACCTCACTCTGGCTTAACACAGACGAGCGCATGCGTGCCAATTACGTTACGGTACAGTACACAGGTGACATCTAGCGTTGGACAATGGCATGATGCCGACACATGAGAGATCATTTGTCTTTTTGCACGAAACTGCTTTGCAGATTTAATTTCCCGAGGCCGAAGGTCGAATGCAGGCATTCGTGTGGTTCAATACATTTCTCTGAGGTTACAAAGTGATGGTGCAATTCGTGATTAAAAATACAATATTTAACCAAAAAAAATAAATAATAATTATTCGTCCCCTCTATTACGCTAGGTTTTTGCCTACAACAATTTAGTGAATGTTGGTTTCAGTTTCTCAAAGCAAGAATCTCATTTTCACATTTTTCTCTTGCAATGACCCCATTTTGCCCCAACTACAGCTTAGCACGGTTTCTCGTACTGCTTTTTTCCAGTCAATTGTTTGTTTTGTTTCGGATTTTTATAGTAAAAAATAGGAATGGGGAGGGGCGGAATCGTTAGTTGTTGATTCAGTGTGCTTCCGTTTGGATCTCTGTGGTGCTCGTTCAGGTATTACCCCTGTTCCTAGATACTTTATGATAAATTAGGTTTGCAGACATGGTTTTCAATCTCGTTCCTATGTCCTTCCGGCCCTCCCTAATCGCATCGGGTCTAAGAGGAGATCCAGTCCTCCATTTCATTGGCGGTCGACACACAACTCAATGATGCACTTCCCTGGACCGCACCATTGCTACATTTTTATTTCTGAGGCAACATCACTCGCATAGGTTTGAACACACTCAGATTCTCCTTCCGGAAAACCTTCCACCCCTTCATCCCCATGTGCGTCCATTTCCAAGGTCAACCTCTGAGTCCGAGTTTTGTTTGGTCACATGCTTTTTTTTACCAAAAGTTACGTGGCAAACCTGATTCAGCTGACATCATCATCCCACCCATAGGGGCGGTCTCAAACTCCTGCAGCCATGTGATGAAATCTCATTTAGTGAAGTGTAGATTTCTGGTAGTTCGACAATGCTGGGCTCATTGCCATCATCATATCAAACATGGCTGTAGTTTATGCATCCATGTTTGTAGCATTACTTTACTTTTCACCCATAGGCCAGTGAAATTTCTGCGTTGCTCTTTTGTTTTTGCACGATCACACAGTTTCTGTATACTTCTGTTGTTAACTTAGGACCAACAGTTGCAAAATAACTAATCTTAATTAATTTTGCTAAAGGCAATCAGTTCCGAGGTGGCAATTGCACAGATCTCCCTCCTACTCTGTTCACATTTATATACGATTGCCGATTGGCTTAAAACGCGAAATGTGGGTTGGCCACAGTTGCTCAAAGTGTAAATTTGCCAACTCGTTAATATAGTGAACAAGCGTGCAAAAGTCTTGTGTACAATTTACTACGACTACATGACGCGCCATTTTCGCTTTCCAGAAAATGTTAACTCAACTTCAATTCTATTTATCACAAAACTCACAGAACTAAATCTTCACTCGTGCTGTTAGAATGTTGCTTTGGTTCATTAAAATGTCGACTGCTCCTTTTGTAACAGACGTGGCTGGGTGGTTAGTATTAAAACTAGTTGATTTGTGTTACTATCACAAATCACAAACTACACTTGGTGGTGATTTTGACCTATGACCTTTTATTCCGTCTGCTGCTGCGCCCTGGCACTTACAGTTGTGAGGATGATGACCGACTCATCACACATTTAAGTAAATACTCTTGAGGTGGATTACAAAGAGTTTACTTAGTTGTATTGATGTTACAAATAGGAGCTAACTGCTTACACGGCTTCATTGCAGCAGCCCTATTATCGGTCACTTGCCGAACACTCCAGGAGAAGTGCTGTGCACCTTGCAAGGAGTCAGAGGCAGGGAGCATTGGATGTTAGTACTGATATATATAAGTGACGATGTGGATGGGCCACCATCACACAGTACCTTCCTAAACGACCGAACAGAGCGAACAGAACGCACCACTGTTAGAGACAATGTGGCTCCAAACTTGATGTCGCGCGTGCGCAGTGATGTTGCATCAGCCGTTCAGCACCTTCCGAAACTGCAATCACAGCTCAGAAAAATCAACCAGTTCAACAGAGCACTCGTTACGTCATAACTTTAAGGTGACCAGGCGTGGCTAATTGATTGGACCAGGCTAAGCTAATGGATGTAACCAGGCGCGAGCAATGCCAAATTGCAAACCAGCTTGGGGAGGTGGTTTGGAGTGGTTGCCAGTGGTAGAGCTTTTGAGCATGCGCGAGGTACAGAAACAGATTCATCGCTGACGTTGGTTGACGTAAGCAAGCCACATCAACACTATAGTGGCTATATCAACACGGCTATAGTAGGGAATGAGCTGTACTGTCACCAACAGTGGTGCGTTTGGTTCGTTCTGTTCGGTGCTTTAGGAAGAAACATTGCGATCTCTGCCATTGATCTTTACAACCAAACATGAGCAGGATCGTCACAACCTGCATGAATATCGCAGACCTTACCTACAGGTAGATCAACAGCTTCATCCTCCCCAAACTAAGAAGTAAGCTTGATGCCCAGTGGGAGCTCACCCGTGTACGACAAAGTGCCTCGCAGAGATCAGTGGTCGAGTTGTGCAGGAGTGTATTCGAATTTTGTCTTTGACGGTTGAAAATCCAGAATGTAACTCAATTTTCTACGTTTTTTTTTTGCTTTATTATAATGATGAAGAACGTAGAGATGGGTTGGTAACTGAAACCTAATATTCGATTTTTACAGAAAACCGAAACCTGTTCAGATTTTGTGTCGGTTTTTGTTACGGTTGTTGTTTTTAATTTTTTTAAATTATCATTTTCGAAGTATAAATGACAGCAAAGCTCCTAGTCATCAAAAAGAAAATAGTAGAGGAAAATGGTCCCATGGTCTACGACGCTGCTGAAAGTGAAAGCAGGAGTGAGTTAGAATCGGGTAATACTACTGTTACAAGAAAAAAAAAACTAGAAATAGATGGTTGGGTGGATGGTGGCAAAAACCGATACCGAAACCGAAACCGCAGTTTTGTGGGCGTGAAAACCAAAACCGGCACTAAAGTCACAAAAATGAAACTGACCCATGTCTAGAAGAACGGACTGGCTTCAAAAATTTAAGAGACTTGGTTGTCAGTCTTGTTAGTGGTGAAAGTGTTATCGATTTTTCTGTTAGAAGAATTTTTTCCATGGTGTCTGTAATTGTTCTTGTGCTTTGTCAAGTATTGCATGGCAATAATTTCGAAGCAAATTAAATTTATTAATTGAAATGTAAATAAACATAAACGAATGAACATTGCTTGTGTTTTATTTAGTTTTCATTTTACTTAGGAGACAATTTCAGAAATGGTCAGTTAGTCCCCCGGTTTCAAGGGTGTCATCAAAATAAAGTAATTGTTACTCACCACTTTTTCCGTTATAACTTTCGAATAAGAACTATCAATTTGGGTTTTCAACTATGGGAAAGCTAACAACGAAAAGAACAAAAACATCGTCAAAATGTTGCATTGATACATTATATCCTTTCACAGAAAGTCTAAATATTGCTCAGTTTGTTGAAGATAAGCCTATCACCATAAAATCTCAACATCTGGTGTTTGATCGGTTTAGTATTACAGTAGTAATTTCATCAAGTCCCATGCAGGGCAAGTGATGTTTGTAGCGTAGTGTTGAAAGAACATTTCGAAAAGGCCGTGAACAAAAAATTGCGGAGATGGAAATTGGAAACCACGCACGTTTATCTCATTTTTTATGATGTTCAACAAAGCTCAAAGCTTGAAGAGTTACATAATGTAACAGTCTAAAAAAAAACCTATGCAGTTAATACTGTATGCTCTTTCGTGCCCTGTCCAACTTAACTAGTTTGAGCTATGATCTTGAAACTTGCACCGTCGATAGGTGATGGTATATTGGAATGTCAAAATTTGGCAAACAAGAAAATCAACATAACAAATGTAAACCTGCAATGATTTAAAGGTGCCTGCGAACCAGATGTTTATATCTTTGCATGGCCACAATTTCAGAAGTAGACTAAACTAGTGGTGGGCTGGTTTAGCAAAACTGGTCCGGTAAATGCTTTCCACAACAGGTTAACTCTGAAATTCACACACATCTATCTCAAATTGAACTCTGTCCAAAAACGCACACTTCAAACCGAAGAAACAGTCAGTCTTTATGTTTTGAAAGTGCACGTTTTTTGACGCAGTTCATTTTGGGGTAGAAGTTTTCCATTGGACCAAGACTTCACTTAAAACCGTATTAAAGACTAATAATTGAATGTGTACTTTTTGCTTGGATGGCTTGCTGCGGTTCGACATGTGGGAGAGGGCTGGCAAATAAAACTGTGTTTCGAACTATTATCTGTTGTGCTTAACATCATTCTTTTTTTCGACTTTGGCCCCACAACGTGAACTTGTCAACTTATTGAGAAACTTCCTGGCTAACTGAAAGGCCAGTCATTTCGTGGATTTGAGGGGTAAAAACAAAAGAAAAAACTAGGGAGGTAAAAACAAGTAAAAAAAAAATCATTAAAACGAGTAAAAAAAATGTTTAATTCGGCACATATCCAAAAGTGCTCGTTTGTGATGACCCCTTGCTGCTGTCAGGAACTTGAGTAGCTTCTGTTAATAGCTAGCCTTCCAATGCGAGTATAAAAATGGGGGAGCAACCAACTAAACCGAATTACCATACACAGAAATTTTGAAATTTATCCACGGTTGCAACACACCTTCTCATTGGGTGGAAGACCAGTTGCTTATGGGTGCCATTTTAGTTCCCTGTATGTGTGGGTCGATATCTTTGACCAAGCATTTTTGGATGCATGTGTTGCAGGATGTTTTAAAACTTTGGTTTGCTTCTGTAGTCGGGGTTGACAGTTTGTGACTTTAATTTTGAAATTACACCCTGTCGAGTAATCTGTCCCGTTGAGTACTTGCCAACAGTGTTTCCTGCAAATCACTTCAGCTGTAATGATTTGAAAACTTCCTTTGTGGGTGTTTCATGATTTTGTTTTCTTACTCCACATTAGTACAGTCGACTTGTTGTTTGCAATATTGGGAGCTGCCAAAATTAAATAACTTAAAATAACTAAATGACAACATTGTACTGGTTGTTGCTACCTTGCATGTCTGGCTAGCTGCATTGAGTATGCATGAAAGAACCCATTAAAAAACACTATCTACGTACACTTTTTCAACGATCTTGAAACAACCGAGGCCGTCTCTTTCGTACAAGTTAAATCGTGTACCGTACATTAAAAATTACTAGCATCTGTTCCCCCGCCATTTTGGCTCAACGTATCAAGAGGACCTTTAGCCACCTTTCTTCGCTTGAAGGCACTACACCGAGGTGCAATTCGATGGGGTTTCAAATTTAAAATAAATGCCCCCTCCCCGAGGGCACCCTTACCAGAGGGTGGACATTGCCCCCAAGCCATAAGTTATATAATTTATTTTTTGGGTGGTATTGTGTAGTTCTGTAACTGTGATTTTGTATTTTTAAATGTGTGCTGCCACTTATAAGCAAGCGTGGTCAAAAGAATGAGACATAACAATGAACAACATTTCCCCAAGGCAAATGATGAAGCCAAATGCTGCAGAAGCTGTTAGCTGCATGCAGTCACTGAATGCTGCATGGCTCAAGGGAGCGGGTGAACGTGCAGCTGAAGGAATAGTTGATTGAATGCTTCGGGACTGTAGGGCAGCAGGTTGCGGGCTGCTGATGTAGCCTATTGCTAGACATGTTTTCGTCAGATTTTTACTAGTAGATTCCCTCTGATATTAGTATACAATTTTTAGACTCGTGGTGTAAATTTGAGGAAACTACTTCAAAAATATTTACCAGTTTTGTGGGAATTTTCGACAGACAATATTTCCCGCAATACAACTGTTGTAAATATGTTTGAAGGAGCTTCCTCAAACTTAAACCATGAATTTAATGCTTTGAAGTAGTAGACCGTAAGGCAAATTTTTAGATGATCCCCTTCTTCACGGCCAGTGAGAAAGCCTGTCGCGAGAGTGAAAATAACTAAATCTAGTGACAAACGGTGAACTTTGAGAGGGTTCAGAAGCACACGATATCGAACCACATCTTGTGCCTAAATGTGTGACCCCTAAACCCCAAGGGGTTAATTACAGTCAAACTAAGTAATGGAAGTGTTGCTTATTTTTAGAGTTCAACACTTTGAAGAGTAGCACGAATGTGTGACACGAGACTGAAAATAACGAAAACCAATGACAGAAAAGCGAGCCTTCTGAAGGCTTCTAGGAAACCAAGTAAATCGCAGTAGAGTGGACAGTGCCCTGGCCTCCAAGCCAATAGGACAAGATCAAATCATGTCTCTCATCTACGTCCATTACCCCACAGTGTTGATGTGGTGCCTGAGGACAAGGCAGAATTTGTGAAGTTGGTTTATGCTAAGCTCACGTTTATTAACGTTTCATGGTATACTCATGTGCCGTCTTCATGATTTTAAGGATTCGTTAAACCATAGTTGGTGCCATAGTGTCGCAGAGCAATTTCTTGGAGCTTTATGTTAACAGTAATTTTCACTAAAGTAAAAAAACAAAACAACTTTGCAAACCCAAGCTTCCCTTGTAGTACATTTAATAACAAAAAAAAATGCTTAATTTTTGGACACGTACGTCCTTCCTCGGAGCGGTTACAAATTAATTCATATTCACAAGTTTCACGTAATAAAATATTGAAAAACAATGCAGAACTCTTAACCATGCATGGCGCCTACCAGAAGTCAAGATGAAAGCATCTTGAGAATTTCATTAAATGATTAACTACGTCGAAGGGCGCTGTATCTGCCAGTTTTTCTTTAACCGTTCGTACAACAAACCACTTAAACAGGAGAGTGAAGAAAAAAAATCTGGATGCAATGGATGGAGTTTGTGCGGTTGAAAACCTGTAAATATCCTGGAAAATTAACATGAAATTCCAGTCCTGGGAAAGTGCTTGAAAACTGACAATCGCAGATCTTGCTTGCTGTTGAAAATTATACATTAAAAAAAATCGTAACTCGGGGACTAAAATTTGCTAGCCTAAAACCTACTTGCAACACCAGTGTTGCTGCATTTTACCAGTGCTTAACAAAACAAAACCCTTCACAGCCTGCCTCAACATTAATACTTCATATTTAAACAAATTTGACTTTTAATTGGTTTAATGTCCTGGCGAGTACATACCGTAGTATGATCCATTTTGTTATTTACTTGTCGATTTCAGGCATACACTCACCAAACAAGAGATGCATACATTTTTATTGATACTTCGGCTTTATGGTAATCCCTCGCTGTAAAGCCATTTTAAAATCTTAGCAGCTACAGGGTTATCTGTGTGAATTCCATGGTTATATGTATCCCAAGATGAATGAACTACCTGTGCTTAAGTCATTAGAATTACATTTGCGGGCTTTTACTGATCCATACAAAGTGAGAGTCCCCCGAGAGTTCCATGACTGTATCATGACGCGAGATCAGCGAATGCACCTGCGCAATCATATTGGAAAGAGGCAAGACATGTCTTCAAAGACTAAAGGAGAAATATATAAACTCAAATCGATGCAAATAATAAAAATGTAAATTGGAATTAAGCCATCAGCAAAAATCGTACACTAATAATATAGTACGGTAAGCCTGGCCACCTTTAAGCACTTTGGTTGACATGACCAACTTTTGATAAGACCCGGATTCGAACAGGCGAACCAGTCCACCACCTGGTTTGGCCACTTGCTCACTGGCATAACGATAACTCATTGAACCTGTTAAGGTCACAACCATGAGCAGGACTCCATTCGACCAAAAGTGATAGGCACTGGCAGTTGATAATACAAATCGTGTACACTCGTGTGGCTGAACCAAGGATGAACACACACCACCGTAAAGGTTTAAAGGTAAATCACAAGTAGGCCATCAGCGAAAATTTTGCACTAGAAATAACACAGTACTGTAAACCACCTTTATGCATATACATTTCATTCAAGTGACGGGACCCAGACCGTCTTTTTTTGTTGTTGTTGCTCTTGTGAGGCACTGGTTTGCCAGTTCGAATCTTGGTCAATGCACCTCATTATTTCTATTGGACGATTTTCGCTGAGCTTATTCCCACACACACACACACACACTTTTAATTTTAAGTCCCTAGGTCAGTCACTGGATTCGACCAGGCATTACTTCGGAAACGAGGACACTCACCACTGGGCTGTTGTCGCTCGCTTTGCTTGGGATTGCCGGGGACCCCTCACTAAGCGCTCGATCCAGAAAGGGGCAAGGTAAGGGGGTTGGCTTCTGTCACCAGGCTTGTGCTTCAAGGAGGCCCTGCTCATCAGTGCAGGCTAAAAAAAATAAAACTGCAAAAATAGGGTCAGTTGCAATCCAGACCCTGTCGGCACACAACGATCATAGAATAGCCTTCGAATGACCCCCTCACCTCTATTTGAATTAAGGCAAGCTAACTGGAAAAGATTGTGTTGTGTCCATGAGTCTACTCCTGTTGCTCACGTTACGTACAATACTTAAAAGTGCGACACTGTTTTCAAACCAAAGCATATGAACATTATTAAAATGTGTGATATGTAGCATTATTACAAAAGAAAATTTCCTTGTTGCTTTATATGTTCCAAAATCGGAACAAAATATAACTAATGGAAAAGGAGTAATAAATTACTGATCTAACTGTTGAATATGAGCAATGGCGTAACTACTATATGGCAAAAGATACAACCGCCTCTGGGCCCACTGACTTTGGGAGCCCCTTTCACTGGCCCCAATTAAATTTTTTTTACCATTATTTCCAGAAAAAGGAACTTTTCATAAAGTTATTCCTCTCTAGTTCCGTGAACGTTGTATTTTGTGTGCCGAAAAGTTATTTTTTATGTTTTTTATGTGTGTGTGCGTGTGTTGGGGAGGGGGATGCTTCCAATGGACTCTCGGCTTGTGTGGGAAAAACTTGATTTTTTTTTTTATAAAGGGGATGGGAGAGTCTCCTCCACTGGGCTTTTGCATTGTGTGGCAAAACTGCATTTTTTTTTTTTTTTTTACTGAAGCGGGCCCTCCACTGGGCTTCCTCCTTCGGGCAACCATATTTTGAAATTACGATCCCGAATATGAGAAAATAAATACCACATTCAGAGAAATGCGGTAGTTTGGCCAAATATGTTTATTTTTCTTTTGATTCTGCTAGCAAAAAAAATAAAAAATGGAAAGAAAACGTTGTGAAAAAAGGGGAAAAAACCAACCTTCTTGCCATGATATTGTCTCAGAGCGAGACGATGCCGTGACCAGGATTCGAACCTGGGTTATTGCGGCCACAACGCAAGGTACTAACCACTATACGATCACGGCCAAGGAGAAGGATGCTGCCGACGTCGCTTAATACCGACCTAGATAATGGGACTGGAAATTGTAAATCTTAAGTTTAAAAATATGTATGTAAGACATATTTAAATACAACATTTAGTTTTAAATAGAAATAAAACGCTTAAATTACACGCCTTGACGCGATTCAACCAAATAAGCTTTTCAGCGATTAAGGAAACCGATGATGGTGGTGCCCTCTATGATGTGGTGAACTAACTTTTTCAAACCAATGTACGTGATAGCCCAACTGAGATAGAAGCTCCGTGTCCCGCTTTCCTAGTGGCAAAAGCAAATTATGGACACACAATTGTTGTTGTCTGGTTTTATATACTTTTGCTAGTGGGAATACGAAACGCAGTTCGTATATTGAAGAGCCTTGGCCAAAATTAGTTCCACACCTTGGCGGTGCACCGTAAATGAAGAATAGCGCTCTAGGTTTTGATCTTTCTTTGTGATTCTGGTGTAGATCCAGCAACTCTCGGAGCCACAAGCGAAGGGATCACGGTGGTCTTTCTCATTATTCTCATGCTGAACCTTTACTGCAGTCGCAGTGCACCCGTGGCCGGAGTGTGTGTGGGCAAGAGGAGGAGAAAGAGGGGGCACTGCCCCGGCCCCCACACTAATAGAGTGCCCCCCCCCCACCCCAAACATAGTCCGGAGGCCCTACAGTTGATTCATCATGCGAAAAATCCTAAATGCCACCCACCTCCCGAAAAAAAGCCAGAAATAAAGAAAAGGTGCTCAATTTTTTTGAAGGAGGATTCCGCGTTCTCATGGTTTGTCCCGGACCCCAGGATTTAGTTGCGACTCCGAACCCCGAGTGCAGGAAAGAGCAGTGCAGGTTTCTGCTACAATGCAGCGAGCAGAATTTGCTGACTGTAAGGAAAACGCAAATGTTAAATTTCATAGTGTGTATTGGCCACTTTCGTTATCGTAGTAAAACCACCTTTTAATGGTGGAATACACGACGTACAACATTTACCATAAAATGAAGTCTTTTCGGACAGTAAACGGCTATTTACAATACTTGACTAACTTGACGAAAAATTGAAGAGGCCATCTTGGGGTCTGAAAGTTGTGAACTGGGCTTTTGCTCCTAGGCCACAGCTTTGTCACATTAGACATCCTAGACACTAGATATCCAGCACTTACTTGCTGCTACATCCTCGCAAGGCCTTAGTTGATCGATTGTAGGGAAGAGGAGGGCACTAATAAGGTTCACCTGGACGACATTGACAGGGAAATCGAAAACCTTGTTAACATTTTACGTATTGAAGCGTGGGAGTCGCTATCTTGCAAGCATGTCGGACAGCACAATCGTTGTACCCCCAGCTGGAACAGTCACATTTATGAGCCCACAAAATTGCTCAATGGATTGAAGCAGGTGTCATGAGCAGGTGTATCTGTTGATGACAGAGAAATGATGAAGAGTGCCTTCAAGGCTTCATTAAGATGGTACAGGAACAACGACCGCACCTTGCAGGTTCAAGCACTTCAGAATTCTCTTCATCAGAATGATACGAAGTCCGTCTGGACAATCGTTAGGCAGACAGGAGCTGAAACCCGTCATACCAAAAATCAGATGCTATTAGGGTAACATGGCACCGTAAATTCATGAATCTGTACACTTCGACTAGTTCAGCTTCACACAACGCCCAGCCAGTGGTCGGCCCACCCAACTTACACATTCGTGGAATCATATGCCAACCAGTTTGGGATTGATGAACTGCAGGAGGCTGTAAGAAGCCGAACGTAAGATCGGGCTTCAGGGCTCCGAGGCTTTCTAGTGAGTAAAGACGGGAAACCAAAGGCTCACAAGAAATAACTCAATACAGATGCAAACCTATTTACGTTGCCTTTTGGACTTGTATGTCAGACTGCCTTAGCGGGTAATCGAACCCAGGAACTTTGAAACCAAAGGACAAGGTCCTACCGCTGAGCCACACTGACACGGCCAAAAGGAAACGTACATAGGCTGCTGCTCCGAGGCTTTCTAGTGAGTAAAGACGGGAAAACCAAAGGCTCACAAGAAAAAACTAAATACAGATGCAAACCTATTTACGTTGCCTTTTGGACTTATATGTCAGACTGCCTGAGCGGGTAATCGAACCCAGGACCTTTGAAACCAAAGGACAAGGTCCTACCGCTGAGCCAGACTGACACGGCCAAAAGGAAACGTTGCCTATGGACATTTCCTTTTGGCCGTGTCAGTCTGGCTCAGTGGTAGGACCTTGGCCTTTGGTTTCAAAGGTCCTGGGTTCAATACTCCGCTCAGGCAGTCTGACAAACAAGTCCAAAAGGCAACGTAAATAGGTTTGTATCTGTGTTTAGCTTTCTAGTGAGCACACACAACTACACACAACAGGCTCACAGGGCTGTTCTCAGCAGCTCTTTCACATGGTCACTGCCACAAAGCTCTCACTTGCACCTTGCTCACGACTATTCTTAATAAGCCTACCGTGGGTCCAACCAACAGCGACAATGACCATGAAATTGTTAATATCAGGAGCCGATGAACGAGCCCCTGATTTGCATATTTCATTTTTTCCTGTTAGTGTAAGCCCACTGGCTAAACTACTCTTACTTTCATCCTTGCTCTCCTCAAGAAACTGGTGTCAATGAATTCTCTTCAGTTTGGCTTCAACAATCATGGCAGTTCACACTCTAAGTTGGCTGCTTTGTCAACGTGAACAAAGCTTTTGACAAGGTACCCTTTACTGAGCTTTTTTCTTGCGTCTCTCCAACGGGGCATCCCAAGCACCGTTAATTTGCGTTACTTCAAGACATCTATGCTGAACAAAACCCGGTGATAGTTTTGGAGCGAGGCTATTCATGCTACTTGCATCGTAAAACAGAGCACTCTACTCTCGCCTTTTATTTTCTTCCTTTCTCACACAACATTATTGAAAACATCAGTTACTCATTTCTTGGCTGCCGGATGAACGGTGTGGCTACCAATATCACGGCCTTGGCAGACAATATTGCTCTGCAATATGCTCTCCTTGCAACAACCTGTGTTGGTCTGCAGCTGCTGCTAAACAAACTGGAATCACTACTTTGAACAAAGTTCTCTCTCTAAGCCCAACAAAGTTGATGGGTATGATTTTGGGGTAACCACGCTTTGCATCTACGGGGCAGTTTGCGTGATGACGATAAACTTTAGAAAATAAGCTCCGAACAGTGCTGAGCGGGCAATATGGTCCTTCATCGTTTCACTTTTGTGCCAACCTTCATTAAATTACATCTACTTCAAACGTGAACATTCGCCATGTATGGAGTGACCTGCAGCGTTTCACGATCTGACGACTGTATAACACGGACTTGTCAAGAGGGCACAATTTCTCCCTGTACATGCTCACCATCATCGGGCATGTAAGGATGCCGGCTTACTAACTTTAGGTCATTGTCATCTGCTGAGACAAGCTTCTCTCTGGAGGAGTTTCCAAGCTACGGACAGTGAGCTATTGGTGGCCTGCAACAAAGGCTTCTTTCTCTGGGACACTTCTCTCGGCATGGCCATCAATGCTGGCTTGATGGAACTTGGAAGATGGGAATGAGCTTTCCACCAGTTGTGGGATGCGTGATCTCCACCAGCTTACCATGGACCAAGTACAAAGCAATGCAGCTCTCCAGGACTTTGAAGGTTGCTAAAGATGCCATTTTGTTGTTTCCATCCCCCTTGCTTGTTTTTCTGTTTTGCTTCTTCTGTATCGAGTTGTACAGCTCATAAGAATAAACAATGTGTTTTAGACAAAATAAAAAGAAATTCAATTTTTTTAATAATCATAAAATGTTAATTTCTGCACCAAGGCTTTAAATAAAATGAGCAGGTTTCAAAAGGGTCCATTACACGTTGTTTTTGCACTATACCTTCTACGACAAACATTTTAGATGCTTTAAAAATACATGAAAATGACAAATTTATTTGTGCTTGTCAAAAATATAAAAAAAAACTCCCATCACAGCAACCACAAACTGAAAACCGGTGCAACCACCTAAACGGAAGAAAATTCCCATTTTATCATATGGCCTTGAATCGAACCCGGGTGTTTGTTTCGTTGTCTTCTTACCTCAAGAAAAAGTTGTTTTTACACCGTTTAACCACGCAGTAATTAATAGGCCTGCCCCAAGGAAAGATTAACCTTTTATGTACAGCATATTATTATTTTAATCCCTCGACTCCCAGCCACGTACCCAGGTAGGCCTTTTTTTTACGTCACAGGTTTGTTATCATTTGGTAGCATTCCGAGTTTGGAGAATGCATCTTCTGTTCATCAGCAACAAGTATGTGATGGTAGCCAAAGGTAAAAGGAAGTTCTGAAGTTAAGAAATGCTTTAAAACTGTAGCTGGACAAATTGGCGTTAAATCTTGGATCGTTCTGTAAAGCTTCTGGTGGAAAGTACTGGTTTGCTACGATTGTTTAGGAATTCAATATCCTAGGAATGCACTTTCGGTCACAGTCAGGACAGTAAAATACAATTCTCACTCGGTTTATTCTTACCTTGGTTTGGGACATCGTGCTTCAATCCCACAAATACACATTTATACATTGGGTTGTGTTTGTAAACTTAACATAAAACGAAAGTGTTTCTCCTTTCAGCAATGCTCTCATTTATCCAAAACACTCTATGGTACACAATTATGTTGACTGTGATTATTCATTAATAATGTACAACAATTATCCGCCTAGCCGACATCAATCCACTCCCCTCTTAGGCCGCCACCCCAGGAGAATATGCTTCCACCGCTGCATCTCTCCTCCTCCTTCCATTTAAGGAACCTGTGAATGGCCACTTCTCCCCCTCCCTGCCCACTCCTCCATCTTCTGAAGCTCTTGCAACCCCCTGTACTCCACCTATACGAGCTCCGGGGTCTAATTCGACTCTCCACAAATCCCGCACGTCTGCACCCTCATCCCTTCCCCCCTCCTTCCACACTATTTTCCTGGTATCCAATGCCCCCTCGCCCTAATCAGGAGAACAATCCCCAATCGTTTCGATAACACCCTCCCACTAAATTCTATTTTCCTCCTTCCAGTACCATCCAGCAGAAGACTTCATCTCCACCTTTCCTTGCTTAATCCCTCCCCAGCTTCCTCCATTACCCCCCACCAAACTCCTCATTCTATTCACCCACTTTATAGCGCACCATATCATAGTCATACATCCTTCGCACCATTGACTCTTTCGGGAGTCCTCTAACCATCCTATCAATTCCAACCGCACCATTGCTTACCTTGCTTCAAATCCTGATCACCCCACCTTTCCCTTCACCACCTCTTCCACAACGAAAAGATTAGCCTCCAGTGCCACCTACCCAGCACATCCTGTAACCACTTCAGCTGCTTTTAGTCGTCCCCCTCACACCGAATCTCCCACGGCAAATATTACCCCCAGAACAACCACCGCCTTCCACAATACTCTCGTGACCTTGTGCATATTGTAGCCCCACATCGCAACCTTATTAACCACGCCCTTAATCCTATCAACTTTACCTCTCACCCTCCTCACTATCCGCTCTAAATAATTCTGATCACACAGCCTCACCTTTAGAGTCATACACTCTGACAATCGTCACTACGGCGTCCCCATCCAGATCTATACGCACCACTCTTGCTCCCACAAATCCTCCCCCTCTAAACACTACGGTATGTACCTCGACGTTTCCCTGCTAAAACCACCTACATCCTCCCCCCCAGTCCGAGCATACCACCCAGGAACTCTTCCAGTCCCTCCCTCTCCCCATACATCACCCCCACCAAACATCAGGACTGAAGCGCAAGCCCCTCTCTACCCCATCTCTCCCAAACAAGGCCGCTCACCAACTCCTCCAGTCGTCCTCTACAGGCCGCTCAAGTACACTACAAACAACAATGGTGAAAGAAGGGTATCCCCGTTTCAGTCCCTTCCTGCATTCCACCCATTCAAGGTGGCTATATACATCCCACCTTTATACAGCTTTCTTAACAATCCAATAAACCCCGCCCAAAGCCGTAACACCCTATTAACACAACAGCTTTTCTCGGTACATTCCTCCCAATGCCATTTTTCTCGTTCCTCCACATCAAGTACGGCCCCAAAGTTCCATTTACTCACCTTTTGTCAATCCCTTCCTAAAAATCCGTTCTAAAATGTGGTTGTCTACGCGATTTTCTGCCTACGAGTATTCCAAGTTTGATTATTCAGATCTTGGTTGTCCGTACTCCCGTTTCAAGCTAACTTTCTCGTTCGGGAAGAAGTTTATCTCAACTCTTCTTGTAATCCTCTTATAAGTTACAGTCAACCTCCAACAAAGTCAATTGCCGAAGGGAGTGTAAGCAGATGGCAACTCCAATTTTATTCCTATTTGGTAACAACAGCAGTTTGAAATAAGCTTGCTAATATAGCAACATCCCAGTAAGAGACATGTAGTTTATTGCGTTACATCAAGAATCCAGTTATCTAATCAATTTTTCAACATTGCTATTGGACATTTCTCAAACAAGTTCATTTACAGGAATGATAAAAAACTACAAAAATCACTTCGAAAGTGGGAAGTACAAAATGGTGAGGGATTAATAAATTGTACGGGACAAAAAACAATTGAGGAGCGATTGTCATTCGGGAAGGATTGTTACAAAACCACCAACCACAAATGCGGGAAAAAACAGGTTCGAAAAGGGCTTTTACCTTGTCCAAGCTCAAATATCAACCACCCACAATCACTTCGGCTGGCCATTCATCTCACGACTCCTTCAAATACAATTGTCCCTTGTGTTTTCATAAAGGGTGTGATGTTACTTTCACTCTTTGGAATGCTTTGTTGAGTTACACTGTAGTTTTTTTGGGGAGAAGGTATACTGTAGTTATTGGTGAGAAACTCACGGTTATCGATTTTTAACTCACGGCTGCGAGTATGATGTAAACTTTTTTTTTTCTGAAGGATGGGGTGAGGGGAAGATTCTCCCGACTTAAAATTATAATTACTTAGTATTATGTCGGCAGTCAATGTGGGCAGTTATCGGCATTCAGTTTTGACAGTACTAGGATATGGTACATAGGGGGAAAAAAGCTACATCAGTACATCCCTAAGCGTACTGCAGCCATTCATCCAATTTCACAGGTGGAAGTCTTCCCGCTATCTCGGTGTCGGTGAATAATCACCCTATGAGAATTAACATTGGGATGAGCAGACTAGAAGTAGCTAGATAGAATTAGCTAGTAATACACTTGCTATGTTATTGGGGTCAGATTTTGCGTTGAAAGCCCCTTAGCTGACAATCCCACACGAGTTAATTTTTGTTAGGTGGGCCATTGCTTAACCATTATACCAGTTTGTACTCATTATTTTTCACAAGTACCTGAAATGGGCCCAACTATCACTTAATGCTATGGTGTCGCGCTGCAATGTTTTACATCCTCGACAATTGAATCGATGTGATGGTTTGTTGCCCAACTTGGTGCGGCACACTAGCGAAACTTGAGTAAAGAGGCAACCTTCTTTTAGTACTAGGCGCTAGGGGAAGGTGTTACGAGATTAAGGACCCAATCTCATCCACTTCCTACAGTTTACGGCCATTTCCATTTTCAGTGCCATTTTGTAGCAGCAGAAATTTAAAAGCAAACCAAATATTTCTACAATAGGCTAAGATTGCTATAAAGTGTAAAACCAAGCTTTATTTCCTACAGTTGCATTTATTACTGTTTCTAAAATCTACAACAAAGTCATAACAACAACAACAATATAAAATCGGTTATCTTTGATGATCTACTACCCAAACTAAAAGATGAAACTTGCACGGCCATCAGCACCAGACATGGGATCAGAATGTTGCATCTAACTTTGTCAGAATCATTATTTTGTGATATCTCCTTTTGAAAATTATTCCTCTTGGAACAGTCATTCTTGTACGGATGGGTTAGTGGGAGGAAAAAATCACATGTTGAACGTTTGAACTTGTTATTTTCATAACTTTCCTACCACAGTTATAAAAACCCAGATACTCTAAACGAATAAGACAAAGTAAATATGAACTCGTCATTCTGGAAGAATTTTATCCAAACTCCTCTTCTAACTCTCTTTCAAGTAACAGCCAATCTCCAAAGTCAGTTGCCACTGGCCAAAGGCTTATGAGAAGACGGCACTCCAATTTTATTTCTATTGGTCAAGACAGCAGTTTAAAATAAGGTTGCTAACACAGCCATTAACTCGGTAACAGACATACAGTCAATCAATATATCAGCACTGCATATTACGGCAAGACCAAACAAAAACAATTGTTTGGTTTGCACTATGCAGTTAAAAAAAATAGGTTGGTCAGATAATTTTTTTTTTACACATTTTTGTTGTTAGGCCAAACAAAAAATATTATTTGGTTTACGTTACACAGTTTAAAAAAAATAGGATCGGTTGATCTGACAATTTTTTTTTACACTTTATTTTTTGTTACTATATCAGAAAGTCTGTCATTAAAAATTGTAATTTATTATTTTTTTATGCAATAAAGATACATTCATGTTCACATAGCAACATTTTCTATTTATTCAGGAAGCATTTGAACATTTTTGTACAGTAGGATGGAGCGTCAAAATAGGGGAAGGGATTTTTTTTTCCCCTGAAATGAAATGAAAAAAAATGTTTAGGGTTGGTCGGGTAATGCAAACCAAACCATTTTTTTTTTGTTTGGCCTTACTAAATCAGAAAAGTCTCACTTTAAAAATTGTAGTTTATTATTTTTTTTTGTGCAATACAGATACATTAAACAACAAGCATGCTTGGTGCTGCAGATAACAAAGATGAAAATTAACCTTTTATCACGCTTATGTCACAACACACACGAAATAACACATATTTCAGCAAATTTTCGATAGTCAGCAGTCCTGGAGGTGTAACGGCTCAGGCGACTATCTTCTTCAGGCTCCACAACAAGTTTCACTACTTCGTAACGACCGTTCGTCTGCTTGACTGTTGACTATCGAAAATTTGCCAAAATATTTGTTATTTCGTGTGTGTTTGTGAAAATGAGCGTGGAAAAAGGTGAATTTTCAATTCCAACTTTAATATGAATTTTTATATTAGGCAATGTGGCATTTTGAAACATTAAATTTTTGTTCAGTAGGCAGGACCATCAAAACAGGGAGTGGATTTTTTTTTTTTACCTTGGAAAGAAAAATGTTTAGGGTCGGCTCGTAACACAAACCAAACCATTTTTTTTTTGTGTGGCCAAGTAAAATGATCATATTAATCAACACTTGGCTAGCGGGAAATGCAAAATGGTTAGGGACTAACAAATTCTACAACAACAAAACACAAATGCGGCAGGACTGTGATTCGGGAAGGATCGTTACAAAACTACTGATGACAAATCTGGGAAAAAAAGGGATCCAGAAAGGCTCACCCCATGCTCAAATATTCACCACGTACAACCACTTCAGCTGGCCATTCATCTCACGACTCCCACAAATAGGCCTACATTTGTCTCATCTGGTCGCACGAAGGATGTGATATTACTTTCGCCCTGTTGAATGCTCAGTTTTGACTGAATAGTTTGTTTCAAAACGTAGTGAATGGCTGATGCACCATAAGTGCATGCAGTGTCTAGTCTAGAGCAAACTGTTACCAACTCATGCAAGTTTTGCCAAGTTAAGATTGGTGGTTTTGGAAGGGATTGAATATCTACTCAGATAACATACAACATGTATAATTGATTATCCAAACTTCCTTCGACCAATTAGATGGGGTAATTGAGTCTACGGTAAGCTAACAGTACGCAGTCAGACCCCAATACTGAAATGCTTTTCGTTAAAATACTTCCACGATGACGCTCAAATCCAAAAATTTACAAAATACTTCTCAGTATTTGCGAAATGCGAATTTTCGACAGGCAGTTTGACCAAACTAGGTGTGCTGTTTAGGTCCTCATGTCTTCTTCAGGCTCTCCTAGTGTGATTTTCTATTAACATAACCGCTGGAAGTCATCACTTTGCGATCACTATTCAAATCCGGCGGTCGTCGTAGCCTGCTGCATTTGGAGGGTGGTGTTCTTCATGCTCGTTTTTCATGCTTTTCTTGTGCTTCCTGCCAATTTTGATTTTCACGAAAAACGTCGCATTTCGCAAATTTTTGGATTTGAGCGTCATCGTGGAAGTATTTTAATGTTGGAACATCCAAAGTAACATTCAAGAATGCTTTTCGTATATTCCTTGTGGGGAATCTGCTGTTATTACCACTTCAAAAGTGACAGTTTCATTAGTATGTAGCTTTGTTATGGTTCAAAAAAGTTCCGGCTGAACTAGAGAAAAATTACAATTCCAGGCTTCAAAAATGATCATTTTCATCAGTCCAAATTTCTAAAAAAAATGCAGACCTACAGCTGGCCACTACCATTGGCCAGCTAAGGCCGTCAGACGCTTGAGCTACTCACAGCCAACAGTGCTATATCTCAATCGGCTTGCTTCGAGTCGAAATTGATAAGCAAACAGCTGGCGGCATTAATTTCTGCTAATTCCAGCATAACAATGGCGGTCTCCGTCACGTGTTTTGGTGATGCAATAATCAAATTGTTGTATCAGACGTACGTAACGTATTCCTACCGCAATTCTTATGTTTAGTTATTGTGCAAGTGATCCAAAAGTAAAACATACATGTCAAAATGGAGGTAATTGCCCTTTAAGAAAGCACCAAAGTCAAAAGGAATAATAATTAAAGCATACAGCTCCGTGGGGTTACAACCAGAAAAAGATTGTAAGGATTCTATAGAAAGCTTTTGCAGTATTAGGAAATGTACTTGCAAATTTACTTGTTTTGGGGTAGGAAGTCCGAAAGCAACTGGAGAAATTGCAGGACAGACTGGACAGGTCGCCTCTTGGAGCAATTCGTTTTAAATACTTAAAATTTCATATATCTCGTTGGGGTACAATTCTAATAAAAAAGAAAATAATTCTCATCCAGTATCATTTTTATCATTCTACATCCAAAGTAGCAACACAGGGTCATACGAATTGGTCAAGCTTTGAACCACGGAGTAAAAAGCCATATCACTTGAGAATGAAACTCGTGGAGAATAATACAGCAGCGGAAATTATTTGGAATTATGTGAACAATTGAGTGCAAGAACTACTTTACCAAATGCATCCGGTATGGGACTAGTTTACTTTACGCCACACCAAACACTTAAAAAATGTCCTAATAGGCTTTTACCTAAATCCCAAAATTTGGTAATCTGTTTTCAGGGCAGAGAAAAAAATTAAACTGCCATGTTTAGGCCAAAGACAAGGTTGAGGTCTCACAGGCCGGAAAGATCCGAATGCCATGAAAGAACAAGTGTGGCAGTTGGGCTTCTCCTGCACTTGTTAAATTTCCTTTTAGTGATGTTAGCAAGCAGTGGGGGGCTTATCGTAATTATTTACGGAAGTGTGTGCCTATGTGCCTGAACAACTCTTTTAGAAATCAGCCGTTGTATTCAATTTTTTATGCACAAAACTTGAATGAGAAGTGTTTATTCTTCAAAAAGGATTTGCTTTCTCCGGTTAACTTTGGCATTGATGCTGACAGTTTAACAACATGCACTGGGCCATTATGATCCATTATAATCACTTAAACTGTTCCATGCTTCACTTTAGGACATATGGATGGATTTAGCATGGTGCAAGTGGTGCTGTTGCATTTCCCTTCTGCTTTAAATATGATTACTCCATCTGGCATAATTTAATTAAAGAATGGTAGTGAAAAAGTGCTTCCCAGAGTAAGCAACCGTTTTCCTATAAAAAGTGCCTTTCACTGCCAAATCTTTGATCAGTCCATGCCATTTTGTTAGGATCCACAATGGAAACAAGAGTGAGTGGAATCACTGCCTGCTCCAGAGGCAGGATTTTTTTATTTGATGGCAGATTTGACAGAAGCAGACAAATTTGACAGGTTTGTAAGACATGCTGCCCAAGAACATGTAATGGAAGAATTCAGAAATTACGTTAATACCTGGAGGGAAAAGGGGGAGATTAAGCAAATGTGTTACCATTTGTTATGAGGAGGAGGGGGAGAGGGGTTGAGTATGACAAAGTATTATGTATCACACAAATTCCGAAAAATTGTTTTTGTTCATTTATTTCTAATTTTTTTTAAGCTAAATTCTTAGTTTGTGCGATCCTATTTCTCTATCTTAAAATTTATTTTCTTTTTTCAAAATCACTGGTCATTCGTCCCTAGGTACTAAGCACGGCTCATAAACACAAATTCATAAAAAACACTATACGGTGAGTGGGGGGAGGGGGATAAAAAAATGTTAGATTTTCAAGTGGAGAGGGGGATCATGACAAGTGCTACACTGGTGTTACAAAGGGGGTGGGTGGCAGGGCTCGACTTAACCCAAAAAAATTGATTAGCAAAACTGCGACGCAAAATGAAATTTGTATAGCAGATTCAAAATTTTGATTAGCAGTTATTTTTTTTATTTACTTATTAAAAAAGATTGGCCTAACATTTTTTACTGTAGTATAGCAGTATCGCATATAGCCTAATATTGTTGAATATCCATTACAGTGCACCGAGTACAACCACTGTTAATATAAGTGTATGTAAATAGGAACACCAGTAATAAAAAAAATAGGCAGAACACATTTTTTACTGCACAACGGTATCGCACCTAGCCTAATGTTGTTGAATTTCATTACAATTGTACACGAGACTAGTGGCGCTGCGACGCCTGCTTTCCAAAGGCGAGTTTCTCCTTCCCTCCCCCGGCCGTTCCTGCTAGACGGAGAGATGTTGACTATGTCCACTACAGTTGCAGAGAGGGAGGGTGACTTCACTAGTAGAAAGCTATCTGCCGCTCGTTGTGGCTGCTCTTTTTCGCGTTTGCACGAAATGCAAACAATAAAACCAAATCATTCGCTGTTTCCAATTGTCGGTAAATCAGCGCTCAAGCAAGTATAACGTTTAGCTTGACGTTTTGTGTTGCAGCCTTGCGACGCAAAATAAAAACTGCTTCGCAAACCAACAATAATGCATCGCAAAGTGCGATGCGATACCGCTTATGTCGAGCCCTGGTGGGTGGTCTGAATTGATAGAAAAGTGTGTTACGTAATTTTGAAGGCTTCCAAAAGCATGTTTAACATTAAGTTTGACATCCTGATTCACGTTAACACAACAAATTAACATTACGCAATTATATTTTCACCAATATATATTTTACAATTTCCTAGATTTAAAAGAATAATACATAAATAGGCGTAAAGGACTAATCAAATTGCCTAAATAAACAAATTCCAGCTTGAACATCACTAACAAGCTTATCCTGAAGGCAAGAACAACCAGGATAGAGCTTTAACACCTCTCCTCAAGCAAAGTAGGAATTACTAGTGTTTACAGACGAGGAAAAGCCTCTTTGAAAGCTTGAGTGAGGTTAGACTTACTTCGGCATACTCATTTGTTTATGAAAACACAGTTAAAGTGCAAGGGAAGGAATCCATATTACTTCTTGTTGGAGCAAAGAGAAAAAATTTAAAACATTAGCGCAAAGAACTACCAAGTCAGTTTGCCACAGCTTCAGTTCAAAACTGAACCTTTCTTTTTGTCTTCATCTTTTAATCAATTTTTGACTAGCATGACTCTTTATATTCAACAAATTCAATATCATTATCATATTTTAATTGGCTTTACCCAAATGTTAATATTAGTTCACCTTCACATATTTTCTAGCGTACAATATCAGTATGTAACATTTCAATCGACGTATATTCCACGAGGATCATCAGCCATTATTTCCGCTTCAAAAATCGCCGTGTCATTGACTAGATAGTTGTCTAACATTTCAGGATCCTCATCCCACTTTATAAAGTTTTCATAACCCCAGTTATCGGCATCCCTGCTGAAGATCTGTTCGCTGTGTCTTGAAAGAGGGTCTAGCATATCTTTGTGATTTACCATCTTGTAATGTATGGATGCTTTGCAGGACCAGTCTTGATCTTTCAAAGGACATTTGCACTCTACGTAGAAACCAACATTCTTTTTTTCGCCTTCTTTGCTGGTTGGCGTTATTGAGATATTCCACATCAGGGTCTTGATCATTCTGGGAAAGCTTCTCTGTTTCTTGTTCCATTCGCTAAATTTAGGAATGACACATTGAATGGTACGGGGCCTGCCGCCATCGCTCAACATGAAAACGGCGACACCCAGTTCGTTCATTTTATTAGTGATTTCAGTCGATGCAGTCATAACCGTCTCGTCGTTCAACAACGCTTTCAGGCAGTCATGACCCAAGAATTTGGGATCGAGGCAGGCAAAGAGCTCACTGGCGAAGGCCTTTCGTTCACTTACGCCATAGCACAACCAATCCAGAACGGCTTTGAGCAATTCATCCAACTGCACTCTGCTGCCTACAGCAAAATTCACAAATTCTCTTAGCTTAGTGTCGCTGATTTCTAGGAATGACTTTGTAGTTCTCAGTTCTTTAAAGCCGCTCAACATGAATTCGAAAACATCATCTTTAAGACTCTTGTTGTCGTAGATAGATGAAATTTCCCAAAGGTCAACGCAGTTTTCCTCAGATATCTGGGTTGAGAGCGCCTCAAAACAAAACTTGGTTAACTCTGTTAACTCCATCATGTGGGCAGCCATAAGAACTTCTGTAGCACGCTGTTCATCGTTTATCATTTCGATGTCTCCCAAATAGATGTACTTCAGAACAGCATCCAGAGTTTCAGGTAGGATGGAATCAAACACAACCCTGCGTGTTTCAGATTCTTCCATTTTACTTTGGAACATTTTTAAGAAGTAAGGACTACTTGCTTGCAATACCAATCGGTGTGCACCGAATTCCTTCTCTCCACATACTAGAGTGACATCGACGTGTTCATCTGTTCTCATGCTCGCTAAAGAATCGCTGAGGCTTTTTAAACGCAGTTCCTTCACCATAGTTGCTTTTGACGCATTAAATGTCTCCATCTCGTAGCTAAAGGGTAAATGGAGTGAAAAACAACACGGCCTTCACCGTGTAGTCAATTGGCAGTTGATCACCCTCCACAAACAATTCCAGCAGTAGAGGCCTAACGGCATTTCCCGCCAGACTTAAGATTGGAGCCCTCTGTAAAGGCCATAGGCCCCAATAGACCCAGAACAAACAAGTTGTACATTACAGCTTTGGAGGTTTAATGTAACTTGAGAGCAAGAAGCGATTCGCTTAAGAGCTCCATCATAAAGAGAAAACAAAAAAAAGGGTTAAATCAAAAATGTGTCGAGTCGGTTTCTGAAACAGTTACCTGAGTCAGCTTCGACAATGTTTTGTGATAGAGAGTTCCAAGGGTCCACCACTCGATGGGTAAAGAAGTGCTTTACGCTGTTCCTAGGGCCTTTTACGTGCTACAATCGACATGAGCACGAGGCATCACTGGGCCCTTGGCTTCCCAAAAATACCAAGGGTGAGAGAGGTCAGGCTCTAAACTAGAACCTCTGTCTTATGAGCCAGTCGTACTAACAACCAGGCCACTCTACCTTTTGGAGAATGCCACCAACCAGAGGTTGAAAAAAAAACTCCCAACGCGCACACAAACGTTGTCTGGGGACCACAGGCAACGTGACGAAGCACAGTTCCAGTGGCCAGAGTTGGAAATAATCATGATTATTTTAATTATAATCAGATTTTAACCCTTTCACGACTGAATTATTTCTGGTGAATTTTTTAAGGTCGGTTGTGGGACTCAAACCGACATTCTCTTGGTTTGGAGACAAGGACTCTGACCACTGGGCTGTTGTACCTCCCTTTGCTTGGGGATCCTGGGGCCCCCTTACAAAGCTTCCTGCGTGCATGGGGACTTAGTTTTTGGCCCGAATACTTTATGTCCCTGTTCGAGGACACTAGTAGCGAAAGGGTTAATAACACATAAGATTACAACAATAATAATTATGACATAGTTAAAGTTGGTAGAGTTTGCTCTACTGCTTGCTTGGCAGTTGCTACTGTCAAAATGTCAATACGTGTCTATCTCTAAAACGTTATTACCATGGTAACATGCACACAACAGTAACTATTCATACAGTAATAATAAGCAGTAAAGTTGGTGTAGGTGGTGTGGCACGATGGCACATTCCTCACACACGAGTCGATCAAATGAACACAGTCACATCAGCTTCAGTTGCTAGATGCCACCTAGAAGTACAAGTTGCAAAGTCCTTTAGTTTTTTCCCCTGGATTTAAGGGTTTGAGTGTTGCCATTAATTTTCCAACTTTGGTTGTTCCTAGTCGGTTGCATATTTTTGTATGGATTAGGCCAAAAAAGTAGAAGCCATACGTACCTGACTACAGAAGTTCCAACAGCAGTGTATTTTATTTTGGGTTAAGTTTTTTTTGTACTTGTATATCAACATTTTTGTGTCAACCTGGTCCTTGATTATATCAGGTGAATTTCAATTTTAATCAAATGATTATAATCGTAACACCCTCGACCGACTAAGGTATTATAGGCCTTGAATAAAACGTTTTTTTTTTTAAATTCTCATATGTACCTTAGTCGGTCGCGAGATTAGATTCGGCAGGGGCGAGGGATAATCGTCTAACTGGAAAATCGCATAATTGGAAGAACGTATAACAGAAAACAGTATAACGGCATATCATCTAACAGAAAAGCGTCTAACTGGAAATTCGTATAATGGAAAATCATCTAATATCCCTGCCCCGCTCGCGCTGCCGTGCTCGCTGCGGCTATACATATAACATCAGAAACCGCAGTTATACGTTAATCCAGTTAGACGTTTATCCATTATACAATATTCCGTTTAGATGCTTTTCCAGATTTTTTATTTAGGCAGATTTTAGACATTTATCCCATTAGACGATCCCCGAGTCAACATACACTTGGCTGGCAGCCGACCCACTCTAACCAAACCACTGAGCTACGCTTGCTGCTTGCTGTCGTTGTTTGGGGTGCCCTCACGATGTATGTGGTACACGTTGGGACTTACCCCCACCTACCCTTAAAAACTTGCCATACAAGAAACATCTTAGGTGCTTGGATCCGACTACTCTAGACGAACGCGATGAGGGGTGTCAATCTACTCAAAAGTCTTTCAATACGTCAGTAACTTGGATTCTAGGAAGGGCGAGACAGCCCAGGATTGAACTGGGTCAGAATCTGCCCAATAGTAAAAAAAAAATGGGTGTCCACAGGGAGGGGGAAGTGTCAGTTCCGACTTTTTTTTAAACATGGTAAGCAAGCTGATCATCCTGTTCCTGCAGGATGGTCACTTTTTGTTGATTACCCTTCCTAAGGGGCCCCCCCCCCCCCCCCGTTTCCTATTGCTTTTGATCTTCACCACATTTTACCATCTTTTCAATTCGTTTCACGGATTTTGTTGCACGTTTTATCCCTCTTTTGCACTCTAAGTGCCGAGGCAGTCGGGACTCTAGTATTTGGGACTTGTGTCCTCGCAACCAGTGCCGCAGCTAGTTTTTTCCAAGGAGGGGTGCAAAGGGAAAATGTTGGGCCCCTCCTCAACAAGTAAACAAATTAGGGACAAAGTGACTCCCAACCCCAACGAAAATGCAGTAAATTTTGCCTTATTTGGGCCCCCAACTGGTGAATTTTGGGCCCATTGCTTCCTGGGCTCGGGTGTCTTGCAACCTTTGCACCACCCCTAATTGCAGCACTGCTGGCAACAGGACTAGAGCATTTGAAGAATGGAGCTCGGTTGCACTTTTAACAATTAGCGCCGTCAAGTCCGTCTACATCATTTCACATTGTGGAGAGTAGATCGCGGAATTCCTTTCTTAGCTAAAATTGGATGTTAGCGGTTAGTTGAACCTTGGGTGCTCATAAGATTGACTCCACGCAACACAGGCTGCTCGATTGCTAATGATTCTAGTCCACGCAAATGCCTCTCAAATGGGTATTTGACTGAAGTAAGGTCAAAGTATGTTCCCACCCTATGGCATGGTCAGTAGCCACGCAATGAGCTGCGATGCAGTTTTCTCCCACAGAATTTTTCACATCGGCCATCTGTTGTTTCACTCTCGTTACTCTTGTTACTCCTTTCCTGGTCTATCCATATATACAGCATCACACTCATTGCAAGGTGCTCTATACACTCCTTCGTTCTCACCCTCGGCACCTTCTGAAGTGGGTCACTCACTCCTGCCGTTTTTCTTCGTCCAGGCTCTGGGGTCGGCAACACGCTCAGCCAACCAGCATCGACTTTAGATATTTTTCGTTGCACAGTAACGACTTGAGTCCTCTCTGGCTATACACAGCGGCGGATCCCTCACATGGCACTCGATAAGAAACCTTTTCTTGGCGTTCGGAAGACAGTCAAGAATCTTATGTCGACACGTTAGTGCATTTACATTCTTTTTTGCATTCGTGTAGTGTATGTAGGAGAGACAAGGAAAGGAATGCAGGCCAGTGTTAAACAACATGGCAGACACTAGAAAGAATGTAGAGAAAAATAGCATTCATTCAACCACACAGACACAAAACGCGAGATAAACGGAAGTAAAACAACAACCCTCGTCTCAAATCTGCTCAAAAGCCGAAGTACATTCCCACCCATGGTCAGTGGCCATGCAATGAGCTGCGATGCACATCCCCTTTTCATGCACAACACACTACAAATGCAGGAGTAACTTTGATGAACATGCAACTGCCTTCATACCCCAAAATGCAAAACATTGTGCAAAAAGATCATGCTATCCAGCTTGTGACGCAACGGGTAAAAGAGCGTGCCCGCTTACTACCAGAGGCTACGAACACCCGATTTGAATCTACAACAGAATGATGCGGTAAAAACAATGTAAAAACAAGAAGTGTCACAACGGACAGTGCCTTAACATGACTTTAGTTTCTCGAAGGTTTACTGTACTGTTGAAGTAGACCTACAAACTTTAGAAAAATTGTGTATGTTGTGAGTGATGATCAATTCTGATTTTCAAAGACTCCACACATCTTTTTCAAGAATTGTGTTAAACGTTGTTTGCTGTTAAATGTTCCTTGACTTTTGTCGGCTATCATATCGAAAGTTAACATTAATTATTTGTAACAGCAAAATTGGCATAATTAAAAAAAAAGAAACAAGATAGCAATTACAAAAACTAAGTTAGGCAGATACAAACACTTTTATTAAAAAGGAAATCTGCAAGAATGAACAAGTTTTTAATATCTCGGCACTTAATGAAAAACAAGCCGTATCAAATCTTAGGTTTCAGTGGTAAACCAAAAGCCCAAAAGAAAAGCAGAAAAAAACAACACATTCTTAGGAAATTACATACTTGCCATGAAATTACTAACTCGGGCAGTGAACTCACATTTTGCAGAAACTTACAATAGCTAAAATACAATAAAAACCATTCTTAGCTAACTATATCCTAGTTACAGTAGTCGTATGACGTTTCAATTAAAAGTCCTCAACAGTAATTTCTGCTTCGAAGGTGGCGGTTTCATCCAACAGATAGTCGTCCAGTATCGCTGGCCTCTCACCATACTTAATAAATTCAGGGTATCCCAAGTTGTCGTCATCATTGCTGAACGTGCCAGATGTCAAAGTTACGTAGGAGTTGAGACTTTGGTTATGATTGATCATCCTGTATTGTACAGTGGCGTTACACGACCACTTTTGTGATTTTAGCTCACCTTTGCATTCTACAAAGAAACCAATCGCCTTTAACTTTCCTTCTTCAATGGTTGGCTGTATTAAAATATTCCAAATTAAGTTACTTATCTTTCTTGGGAAACTTCGCTTGTTTCCTTTCAGTTTGCTAAGTCTGGGAACAGCAAACTGAATTGTTTGCGATTTATCACATGAAACGAACACAGCAACCACCAATTTGTTCAATCCATTATTAACTTCAGGTGGCAGTGTTATCACCCAGTCAGTTTCCAACACAACTTTCATGCACGCACGGCTCAAACGTTTTGGTTCGAAGTAGTCAAAAATACCATTCATACATTTCTGACGATTTTCGATGTCCTGGACTAGCCAAGCCAGAACCGCTAGCAAACTATCATCCATCGATACTTTCTTGCTAACTACAAATTTCAGTAACTCTTTTAACTTTGTCTCACTGATTTTTTTGAAAGCATCCGCGCTTAGGAAATCTAAATTGGCCATAACAAACTCTAAAATATGATTTGTAAGCTGTTGATGGTCACACAAAGACGCAACTTCCCAAATATCAAAACAATTTTTCGAAGAAATTACCTTCGATAACGAATCGAAACAAAACTGGACCAAGTCTGTTATTTCCATCAAATGGGCTGCTGCAAGAACTTCTATTATACTTTCATCATCAGCTAGCTTTTTCACTTCACCGGAATAGATGAACTCCAAAATGGTGTCCATAGTATCAGGTAAAATAGAGTCAAATTCAACTCTCCCTGTTTCAGCCTCGATCATTCCGCTATTAAACATGTTTAAGAAATAAGGACTAGAGGCTTGCAGAATAATTCGATGGGCGCCAAATTCTTTACCTCCGCAAATTAAAGTTACATCGGTGTGTTCTCCGTCTCTCAGGTTCAATAAAGAGTCACTAAGCCTTTGAAGCCGTAACTCTTTTAGCGTTTTTGCTTGTACGGCAGTTGGCCTACAATTCTCCATTTCGTAATGATAATTTAAACTTACTTAAATCAAGGAAACAGCAATACGGTTCCACATACCCATCAACCACACAAACAAAGGAAGTTGGCGGATGTTTTAGGACTAGTAATGAAGTTTGTATGACATGGCCATTGGCCCCAGTAAGACAAAGGGCATGCTGTCGTATATTAAAGATTCGGCAAAATCAGTTGTAAATTGAAGCCGCCATTTTAGGGGAAAAAAATAGTTTGCAAACTAAGAGTATTTTTTTGTTACAGATTCGCTGGTCATGCTGCTTTGTTACGTTTTATTGTAAAATATTACACCAAATTTCAGTGGATTATTACTATGTACTCCTTTCTGAACTTTTGCGTTTCATTTGTTCTCAACCCCCCCCCCCACTATCAACATTTTCCTTGTAAAATTTAAAACAGACACTAAATTCCCGAGTAGCAGCAAGCAATTGTTATCTGCTGCCACCCACCTGCCAGCATTTTTTTTTTTGTCTAATTCAAAAAGATCAAAGAATCAGACGGTACCTTCCTAAACGACCTAACAGAGCGAACCAAACGCACCACTATTGGTGACAGTTTGGCACATTCCCTGCTAATATCCGTGTTGATGCGGCTTGATTGACGTCAACATCGTCAGCGACGAATCCGTTTCGTCAAAACTGTTAGCTCGCGCATGCTCAAACCTCCATCCCAGCAAAACACCTCCCTGAGATGGTTCGCAATTTGGCATTGCTCTTGCCTGGTCACATCTGTTAGCCAATCCTGGTTAAATCCATTAGCTAGGTCTGGTTGCGATGAAGGTATGACGTATCAATAAGCTGCTGAGCTCGTTGAGCTGTATTGTAGTTTAGGAAGGTACTGAACGGCTGACACTGCGCACGCGCGACGTCAAGTTTGGAGCCAAACTGTCTGTAACAGTGGTGCGTTCCGTTCGCTCTGTTCGGTGCTTTAGGAAGGTACTGTGAGTGGCAGCAAACAATGGCATGGTACCATCCACCGTCACCACATTTTTTGGGGGGGCTGAATTTATACAGAATCGAAGTTTCCAGGTGGCAACAAGCAGTGACATAACGTAGTATTATTGTGTATAACTCTATGGTGGAGCCAGTAACTGGGTTAGCTGCAAGGGGCACTGGAGGGAGAAAATAAGGTCATCTTACTGAAGCCATTGCTATTAGACTGGATTTCCTAAGCCTATAACGCGCCATTTTTGTTGTGGGAAAAAAAAAACGTTTTTTTTTAAGACCCGCCATCCCCGCTACTAATTTTACAACCTGACCACTCCACACCCTGTTGTAAAGAGGGAAATTGTCGAATTAACGTCCCCAAAGCTACTAGAGATTAGCTCTCAAAGCACTGTCTTGACTAGAAATGCCGTTGTTTTCTCTTATATTTTAATCCAGTGCACCTTGTAGATATGCCCTCCAAATGCTATCGCGTAGCCAATATGACGTCACTTGACGCTGCTCTATTGTTTGCTACCACCTATATTCCAACAATCTTTTTTTTTTTTTCAAATTTAAATAGAATCGAACAAGCCGGATGGGAGGAAGTAATGTCTGCTCTCTCTCTCTCTCCCCAACCTTCCCCAGTATTTTTTTTTTTCATATTTAACGAGATTCCAAGTTTCCAGAGGACAGCAAGCATTTATCTGCTACCATTCCCCCAACCCTCCCCAGTATTTTTATTTGTAGTATTTAAAGAGAATCCGGGTTTCGTGGTGGCCGCAAGCAATTTTTTTGCTGCCACCCCCTTTTCAGCATTTACTTTTCAAATGTTTTAAGAGAATCTAAGTTTCTGGGTGGCAGTATTGTTCTTTTAGCCCCCTACCCCCTCCTTTTTTTCAGGCCTTGTTTTCTTTCACCCAGAAACAGAATTCGAAACAGAAACAGGATCTGTGTTCCGCAATTCCTGCAATCCCAGATAGTAGCCGACTCATGGTCCAAAAAAAAACCCTTGTAAGCACTCAGAAGTCGTGAGACCTATAAGGTTAGTGCATTGGCTGTATTTGTCTGTCGATGGTTTAAAAGTATGAAAAAAAACGTAGCGCGTCTGCTTTTAGGGCTTGTTATATCTGTGCATTTTTTGCTGTCGTTGTCAAGAGTGGCATAAAGGCGGGCCTGTAGGGCATGATGCTGGAGTGTCCATGTTAATGTTAACAACACTCATTCTTCTTGTGACCAGGGAAGGAAATGAAGCACGAGTTATAACGTGAATGCATGAGCATCAAAAATCCATAACTCCTTACGCAGTTTGATTGATTTACAAATGGCGCATAGAATGTCTGCGGAAAGTTTGAAATGTATCGGTAACACACTCAAAAATAATTGTGGATACAGACAAGAGACACCAGCACAGAAAGAGGAGCTTATATGCTCTGCTTCATGCCATGAACACTAAAAAACAGGAGTCAGCATTTGCCTTACACTGAGTGAACTGCGCTGAACAGAGGCAAAAATTGGCTGTAGGACGCAGCCAAAAAAAAAACGGTTTTGCTAAAATAGCAAAGAGACCAACAAACGACGCATTTGTTCTTTTCAGACTGAACAAAACGCACCCTCCACCCTCCTTTTCGAAGCCACACTTTCGTCCTGCTGACAATGATATACCCAGCCAATACAATTGAGCATTCAACAACACATATGAGGAATGCACAAGTAGAAAACGTGACGACTCTCTCACAGGGAAGGCAGTCTGAGCATGCCTCTTCCCAATTTAACCAAACCAGTGTTTCAGTCGCTACTTCCAGTTGATGAATATATAAAGACAGGTACTATGTAAGTACCTGGCAAGACTCTTCTCCCTCCTTTTCGCTTCGCCACACTGGACTGACAAGGTACCCAACACTACCTATCTCTTACCCAGACAAAAAAAAGCGTTGAGGATCTTTATACTCTTCTGCAAAGCAAGAATGTCATTTAGTTCCAGCTTTGCAAATCTTCTTGGTGGTCATCACGGCCGAGTTGTGGCAGAGCCCAGCTTAGCTGCATGAAGAAGCTGATGTGCTTGAAGACTGGAAAGTAGATCCTGGAAGACTCGCTGCCAGTCAGTGCCAACCAGGTAAATGTAACAGACAACTATAGCTTCTTCAATCGCTATGGGACGTAATCTCACCAATTCTGGACCATTAACTTGGCCTCTTCAGTGATTGGAGAACTCCGGATTAAATCCCAGGGTTTACCCCTCACTTTACTAGTCTTCTTTCTCCTTCAAAACCTTCTACATGTGCAAAATTTACTCGGTTCATGTACACATGCTGTTTGCTTCAGAAGATGTAAGGCTCCACGAAACCTATTGAAAAAAACATCCCTCCATACCTAGCGTGGAGAAAATTCCGATACCCACTCAGTATTATTAAAAGGATATCCAACTGGGCCTTAGTCTGTGTTTCTGCCCTAGTGGTAACTCACAAAATCGAGTACAGGATATACAGAAACAACCAACACGCATCAAGCATGAAACGTTTTTTTTTTTAAAGAAAAACAATCAATGTGAGGACACTGGATCAATATAACTTTCACCACGTATCCCTAACGGTACAAAGTTCTAGCCAAAGTGACTCTGAACTAATTTGTCCATGCACTGACCGACCGAAGTTAAGACATTGTTTGAGATATGGATTTAAAACTGGCTCTATTTGAAAGATCTCCTAAAAACAGTCAAAATGTGCTGTAAATCTTCTCTTTGTACCCTGCGCTACTGGTTAAAAATTAAGATGTTTTGATCTTGACCCGGCTAAAACTGGAGACAATTTAGAAAGGAAAACGCTATCAATACAATGTAGACCATGTGTACGACATTAAAAGCAGTAAATATCACATGAATGCTTCTATTGTTACTCTTTAATAAATCTAAACATGGCGGTAACCATTATTTAAAGAATTTTTTCAAAATCAAGCCATTTTGTCCCCGTTACAACTGGAAACCAGCTACATTCATGATTGGTAAAACACCTTGCCACAATTGAGGACCCGACCACAAATGGAGAATTTACGGTATTTGAACATCAACTTCGGTAAAATTTTGGAAAAATTGTAATAAATAAAAAGGCTTTCCCGATCCTTACCACGGTATCGGTGCCAATAACGGAACGATAAGTAACGATGCAGCCCTACTAAGCACACCAACATTTTCTAGTCGCCACATTTTAAAGTGGATTGATAACAAAGGACTGGAAACGGTAGGTGAATATGCATATTTTGTTTGGAAGATAAAGCCTATCCATTTAATAAAAAGTCCACAACAAATCCAATATTTTTCTGTATAAATCATAATGCAAATTTAAAGTAACTGGTCTTGGTTTTTTTTGGTCAAATTTAACCAGCAACGCGTCAAAGGAGTGCACAAATTCAGTAACAAAATGATTTGATTATTGGGCCCAGAATTAACACGCAAATTAATTAAGTAGTCCAAGCTACTGAGACCCTTTACCCACCAGCTTGAGCATTTTCAAAGTAACCATTCTTCTGAACCAACCAGTAAAAATTTGCAGAATACCTTGTGCATTCACCAAAATGCCAGCTCAATTCTAAAATTCAGTGGTGAATTTTTGGTTGCCATGTTAGGCGGGGCCGGTGCCAAACTAACCGTTGGGGGGGGGGGGGGGTTTCCAGGACAGGATAACTTCCATACAAAACGCATGAGCTGGAAAATTTTTAAGTCCATATTTGTTCTGTTTGTTTTAATGAAAATAGGGACCACTTTTTCGCATTCCAGTCAAGGGTCCCCATTTTCACTTTTCTGAAAAAAGAACATGGAAAAAGTTTGGACTCTTGAAATTTTTCGCTCGTGCATTTTTTATGGGCCACCAGACTACAACCCATTTGACCGTGGCAGATGAACGAAAAGAAAACTCTCCACTAAAACGGCTACCGTTTTTACAAAGGCAATTTAGAGCCTTTAATTAAATGAACATGGTACGCTATTTACCAAAATTGTCCCTTGATCGTCACAAATCAAGGTGCGAATTTTCAGTAAATTTTTATTAAAAGTAAATAATTTTTCTCTTTCGGGGGCCCCCTGGGGCTCGGGGTCTGCCACCCTGTAACTATGCCACTGCTGGGAGTGGGAGGAGTCATTTCCACTTCGCTGCCAGTTGGAATGTTGATTTTTTTTAGCGACAATTTTCGATACATGTGGGCAGAAAAGCTCCTGTATATTCATTAATGACCCCTTAGCATTTTGGAAACACTCGATTGACATTTTCCAGTGCCCGAAGGTGGGAACTTGGTGCACTGGAAACTATCTCCATTCAGGTTTTTCTAAAATGCTAAGGTCCCAATCACCAATATACAGGGACCTTAGCATTCGACCCCACCAACGTGTGTCGAAAATTATTGCTCAAAACCTGACATCCCAACTGGCAGCGATATGAAAATCACCCCCTACCCCCCACTCCCAGTGATGAGAGGAGCAACCACCACCACCGCCTTGTCAAGAGCAAGTGCAACGATCACGCAAGTTTTGAATTGTAAGCATGTAGTTACTGTAGTCCGGTACTTCAAAAACCGTGCCTCAAGTAAGTACCAGATGTTTGAAGTTTTCTCGCCAAAATTCAACTGAAAATTCGCCACTCAATTTGAGAATTGAACTGACATTTTGGTTAAGTTTTTCCTACAAATTGTGTTTAAACCCAAGTAAAACATGAGCCTGTCGGTATTCAAGACCCCATTACATGAAAAAAAAAGATTAGTGTGGTTTCAGAGGAGTTTATTTTGAAACCAAACTCACTGTATGCTATACCCCTCAGCCGCATTATTTTGTCATTTTCAGCCGGCATAACAGAAATTTCGGCTAAATTGCGGCTGGCCGCAAAATTTATTACCACTAACGGTCAACTGTAAATTCGGCTGGCAGATGGCTAATTCGATCGAAGTGAAGTAAAGTTCAACGACGAGACTCACGCCCTCAAATTAATTATCAGAGCCACATTACCACTCATTTTTTTAAGAAATGTTTCCACAGCGATGTGTACCGACTATTATTACTTGAACCCTAAAAAACGAAACCGAAATAACAATGCGTGCTAATGATCACACACACATACACGGCGCGCATAATTTGCTGGAAAGAAACCAGCAGCGTGGGCATCATGAAACTCGGTGTCAGGATAGCCCAGAAAGAACATTGCTGGCCCTCAGTCTAGCCGGCTAAAAATGGTTTCTTTTGCCTAAAACATACTTAACATTGTCCTCAATGGAATGTCTCCCTGGAGGTTTTTCGGTTGCATGTAGCTGCCTGCTTGCATGTCCCTACTTCCTCTGCGTAATGCAGTTCTCCTCTATATATAATGAGAGAGCGCAGCCGGTTCCGGCATTTATTTTCCTCTCTATCTGTCAGACGGTGACTCGAGAGGGAGGCAGGGCGGGCATTTGTTTTAGGCAAAAAAGAAACCATTTTTAGCCGGCCAGGCTGAGGGCCGGCAAAATGTTCTTTCTTATTTGCCAAACATATTAACCTGACAATTTTGCATTATCAGCTGACCTCGTCAAACGTGGTGGCGGGCACCGATCTGACGGGGCGCCCCGGGATGCAAGCAGGCGTGCCTCCCAAAATTTTTATCATGGTAAAAATTCACTCTTTATTCAGAACAGGGTGATGAAACAGGAAGTTGGATCTCTTTGCAGGGTTTGGTGGCCCTGCAAAGGACCATTGTGTCTTGCTTCCTTCTATTGATGGCTTGCTTCTGCTTTGTTGTGTGCTTGACCACAGATCTGGCTGCGACGATTGGGCCCAGCCGGTGTAGTCCTTTCTCTTCTCTTGACATGTTCCTCAGGTAGTGGGAGGTGAATGTCGTTGAGTGACGCCAGGATGCGGCTGCAAGGATTTCCTCTATGGGAGTGGCGTTGTGATGTGCCCATGATGTTGAGAGTGCTCTGACTTCGTGTGCTGTTGCTCTTTCACTGCTTAGGTTGGGTTTGTCGTAGGCGGCATCGATTGTTTTTTTTATCCAATGGGAAATCATTACAGCTGAGATTTCTCCCGTTTGTAAGTCTACATGTAGGAAAAGTTGGTTTCTGCCTCTTCGGATGTCCTCGTGTCGAGTTCGGGTTAGGTAGAAGCGGAGTGCTGGGATGGGGCATAACAGATGGTCAGGTTCATCTCCTGTTATACTGGAGAGGGCTGGGAATGTGATGGGTTTCGAGGGCTCGGATGGTTCTGTGTTTTGGCTCAGAAACCTGCTCTTGGGTGAAAGGTTACAGATGAAAGGTTTGGGCCAAAAATGCAGTAGGCTGGGTCGGCTGACAAGGCTTGGATTTCGGAACAGCGGGAGCTAGCTGCTAGTGTTACGAGGAAGACAGTTTTCCGGGTTAGGAGATGAAGGGAGCTGTCTTGCATAGGTTCGTTGGGGGCTTCTATTAAGGATTGAAAGACGATTGACAAGTCCCAGTCTGAGACATTTCTTCTCGTTGTGGGTCGTTTGTTTTCGAAGGAGCGGAGGAGTGACGAGAGCCGGTAGTCTTCAAGCAGATTAGTTTTTCCTGCTGCTTTGAAGACCGAGTTTAGGGCTGAACGGTAAACAAGAATTGTTGAGCCTTTGAGCTTGTCGGTGTTGAAAAGGTCGGTGAAGAATCTTAGCAGTTCGGGTAGAGAGAAGTTGATTGGTTCAATTTTCCTTGCGAAACACCAATGAAACCATCTGGACCAGTGGCAGTCGTACATTCTGTTTGTTGAGTCTCTGGTGGCTTTTGATGCGATTCGGATGGCATCTTCTTGATGATTCCAGCCTTTTTAAGGAGTCTGATGATAGTAGCCACCCATGAAGGTTCAGCCTGGTCAGGTTTGGGTGGAGTTTTGAGCCCTTATGTTGTGCCAGAAGATCTGAAAGAAGAGGGAGGCTTCTTGGAGTGTCGACTAGAAGAGACAACAGGTGTGGGAACCATGGTGCCGACAGCCAGAAGAGGGCTATGAGGAGGAAGAGGCTTTGGCTCTCTTTGGCTTTCTGCATTACCTGTGTAAATGGAATGAATTCATGTTGGCGTCACAAGACGGAAACATCGTTCTTGATTTCTTGACTTGATTATTTAAAATCATGAAAATGAAGGAAGTGTGACTGTGAATTCCTTCCTTTTCTGGAGTCAATCGAAACCAGAATGTATGTTGGTTGTATACCTGAGACAATTTTCGTCCGGAAACCAGGTCAAAGTGGTGTAGTCATAGCGTACCTTGATGGATGGTGTTTGCCGGGGTGAGGCCTGGATCACGGGATCAGCCTTTCGTGCGAAATGCTGTCTTTTAGTTTAAATCTGACGTTGTTGGAAACGGCTTGTCGATTGGTGTGGCGAGAGTCGCCGGACGGTGTTGGTGATGATCGTGGTCGACCATAATTTCACGGGAGAAGGGGAAGAACTGCCCAGGGAAAGTGCAGCAAGGTTCTTCAACATGGCTTTGTTGATGGTGAAAGCTATTGTTGGTGGGCGGATTTGCTGGGAGAGGACCACTGAGTTGGTGGATCTCCGAGGGACTTCTTCGCTGTTGTTGAACAATGATTTGAGCTTCAGGTGACAGGATGTGATGTGACGAAAGG
>JAHWFP010092074.1:0-10753 GCA_023313725.1 Lithobius niger | reverse complement strand
GTCTCCCTGAAGAAGGTGCCGTCGGATGGCCAAAGATTACAGGACAGTGGACATGCGGCGGTTGGCTGTGGACGGGACTAGTTGTGACGAAAGGGTGGAAGTTGCGTTCATCTTGAACGTCTTCTGGGTGAAGGGGCAGTACTTTTAGCGTTACTGAATTTTTGCACGTAAAGAGCTTGTTACTGTGCCCGTTTCATTTAAAATAGGTAAAGGAGCTTAAATGTTCACCTAAAATCCTGTAATATAAAAGCCAAATTTTACAAAGAGTTATGGTGTATACTGGAATCTACAAGTAACACTTTTTCCTTATAAAAAGTTGCCTGAAATAAGTGGCGAGCCTTACAATCTAACACAAAAATCTTAGTCGTAGATAAGTGCACCTACCAATTGCAGCAGGAAAGAACTTTTGTGCTAGTGAGGTGGATCGACCAATTACAGCGCGAGAGAAGCAGAGGCTTGGTGCCTAGGTAAAATGCTGTCACTTCCTGTTAGAAAGATGTCAGCCAAGCAACATTATTCAGCAAACGTAAACTGCAGGTGATGGAATTCGCTGAAACGATTATGAATTGCGTTATTTTTGCAAAATTTGATGTCCCCAAAAATAGATTGTGTTGTTGGCGAAAGCCGAAATTACAATATCAGTTTCCGTCATTAACTTGTTAGACATGTTTCCATTATTAACATGTTAGGCATGTTAGACCTTAACTAACATGTTAGACCTTTACAGGCTCGAAGATAGACCTGTATAGGTCTTGTGTGTTAATGAGGAAAACTGGAAAATTCTAATTCCTGCTCACGATTGTAAAATGTCGAATTATACTTCAAAAAACAAACAGAAAAACTTCATGGTAATTTTCGACAAAAAATAGTACTGGTTGGTAGGAGTGGTAATGTCGTCTGTCTTCATTAGCCTGCTTCACAAATTACGTAATCTCTTTTCGCTATTTACGTCAGAGCGTTCGTTGCTTTTTTTGAACGCGGGTCTGATATCTATGGTCAGACGCAGCAATTTCGTTTAGAGTTTCAGGTGGATCTAGTTGTGCATAAAGCGGTTAACAGAGGTTGAATATTCCACCTCCTTTTATACACAAGGTGATCCACCTGACACTCCGACCGCAGGTGCTAGCGAAGTGGGGATATTTACACAGAGGCGACGTCGCGCCTGACCATAGAGATCAGTGGTCCCGAGCATCGCGTTAAAAAAAAGAGCACCGAACGCTCTGGTGTAAACAACTAAAAGAGATTACGTGATTTGTGAAGAATGCTGATAAAGAATGACATGTTACCACACCTACCAACCACTACTATTTGTCTGTTGAAAATTACCACAACGTTTTTCAGTTTTTCTTTTAAGTACAATTCGACATTTAAAAATCATTAAATCTAACACTTCAAAGTAAAAAAATTCACAGCATGTAATTTCTGATTTTGTCAATGAGCTCTTATTTTTGGATATCAAATGTCGCAAAAACAAACACAATTCCTATTCTTTTCAGCAAATTCCATCACCTGCATTTAAATTTGCTGAATTATGGAGCTTGACCGGCATCTTTCTCTTTCGAACGCTTTCCTGTAGATGACGAATTTTTAGTACAAACGGTTTTTTAAAAAGTTTAACTGCACCTTAGATTCGGATACGTATAAGCTTCTCAAATCTTGCTTTCAAATGCCTACACCTTAAAAAGTCATGTAAATACAGCCTAGAAGCAGAATTTTCTGCGACTGTCTGCAATTGTGGAGAAAAAATTATCACAGCTGATCTGTTTTTTTCGTATGGTTACCCACATATTTATTGGTTTTTACTGAATAACTTTTCAGTGCTTTTATCCTATAGATCTGGTTCTTCCACCAATGGTAAAATCTCGTGACAACTAAAATGGTGTATTAGAATGTCAAAACCGGTCAAAAAATGACAAAACGGCAAGAAAGTTGGTCAAAACGGCACTTTTGTCTGCGACTGTGCCATATTATCTGCGACATAGTCGCACATCGCACCCCTTCTGCCTTCGGGATATACAGTAGGGTAATAAGGCCACTAAAAAAAGAGAGTTGGTTCTCGGGCATTTTTTTTTATGAAATCCGTGCGGGCGGGCGGAATTTTATTTTTTGGCCTATTTTTAAGTACATTTTGGGAAATAATTTTTTATTTTGAGTAAAATAAACAACGCTGCCTCGTAATTCTGCTTACCACGTGTCCATACAATTATTTAACGACAAGAATGGTAGCCTAATTTTATATTTTCATTTCTTACTAACAACCCTTTTTGATCTGTAACTTCTATTTTTGCGGCGTCGTTTCTTATTTCCCGTCAAAAAATCGGTGCGGGAGGGCCCGAGAACCAACGTTTCTTTTTTTAATGGCCTAATTGATTTTATTTTATTATTTGCAATCCTATTTTCCAGTTTCATGTTTTTATTTCTCTCCTAAGAATCGTGTTAAATATTGCTGGCTGTTAAATGTGACTTGACAGTTATCAAAAGCAAGAATTTAGGGAGATTTGAATTCTTGTCGAAAGTTAATTTAAAAAATATAAGATAGTATTTCACTAAGTACGGCAGACTAACACACTTTAATTAAATTAGGCAAACTAAGAATGAGCAGTTTTTTATGGTTTCGGCTTTTGATGAAAAACAAACCCAATCACAATTTTAGGTTTCTGCAGCAGAATAGAAACAGCAAAACCAACCCATTCTGTTATGAAATTTCATATTTTGTTACAAAATTACTAACTCTGGCAGTTAACTTACATTTAGCAGTAAGTTACAGTGCATAAAATAAAAATAAAAATTTTCTCTTGAACCTAGTTAAACGGCAATTACAACCATTTTGACACGCATGTTTTACTTTTGGATCACTTACACAGTAACTAAACGCAAGAATTGCAGTAAGAATACGTTAAGTACGTCCTATACAACAATTTAATTATTGCATCACCAGAACATGATACGTAGACCGCCATTGTTTTGCTGGACCGCGCAGAAATTAATGCCGACAGATGGTGCTTACCGATTTCGACTGTCGGCCAGCTAAGGCCGTTCGACGCTCGAGTTAATCACAGCCAACGGAGCTATCTCAGTCGGATAAGAGTCGAAATTGATAAGTACCGTCTGTCGGCATTAATTTCTGTGCGCTCCAGCAAAACAATTGCGGTCTCCGTATCGTGTTTTGGTGATGCAGTAATTAAATTGTTGTATAGGACGTAAAAAAGTATTCTTACCGCAATTCTTGTGTTTAGTTATTGTGTAAGTGATCAAAAAGTAAAACATGCATGTCAAAATGGATGTACGCCCTTTAAGAGTAGTCGGATGAAGTTTCAGTCCTCAACAGTAATTTCTGCTTCGAAGGTGGCGGTGTCATCCAGCAGATAGTCATCCAGTATCGCCGGCTTCACACCGCACTTAATAAATGGAGAGTATCCCCAGTTGTCATTATCATTGCTGAATGTATCAGTGCCAAGCTCTAAATGGGAGTCAAGATTATGGTTATGATTGATCAACCTGTATTCTACAGTGGCTCTACACGACCACTTTTGTGATGTTAAGTCACCTTTGCATTCTACAAAGAAACCAATGGTTTTTATCTCTCCTCCTTCAAAGGTTGGCTGTATTATAATATTCCAAATGAAGTTATTTATCTTTCTTGGGGGACTTCGCTTGATTCCTCTCACTTTGCTAAATCTCGGAACAGTCAACTGAATTGTTTGCGACTTGTTACATGAATAAAACACATCAACCCCTAATTTGTTCAATCCGTTGTTAACTTCAGGTGGCAGTGTCTTAACCAAGTCAGTTTTCAATACTCTTTTCATGCGCAAGCAGGTCAAACGTTTAGGTTCGAAGTAGTCAAAAATTTCATTCACAAATTTCTGACGATTTTCTACGTCGTGGGCTAGCCAGGCCAAAACCGCGAGCAAAATATCATCCATTGGTACTCTCTTGCTTATCATAAATTTCAGTAACCCTTTTAATTTTGTGCCACTGATTTTTTTGAAAGCATCCATTATGAAAGAATTGGCCATAACAAACTCTAAAATAGTATTTGTAAGCTGTTGATTGTCATACAAAGATGAAACTTCCAAAATATCATAGCAATTTCGTTTCGAAATTAGCCTTGATAACGATTCGAAACAAAACTGGATCAAGTCTGTTAATTCCATCAAATGGGCTGCAGCAAGAACTTTTATGATACTTCCTTCATTATCGAGCTTTTTCACATCCCCAGAATAGATAAACTCCAAAATGGTGTCCATAGTATCGGGCAAAATAGAGTCAAATTTAACTCTCCCTGTTTCAGCCTCAATCATTCCACTATTAAACATGTTTAAGAAGTACGGACTGGAAGCTTGCAGTATAATTCGATGGGCCACGAATTCTTTGTCTCCGCAAATCAAAGTTACATCTGTGTGTTTTCCATCTCTCAGGTTCAATAATGAGTCACTAAGCTTTTTAAGCCGTAATTCTTTTAACGTATTGGCTTGTACGGTGTTTGGACCAACACCGCTGTTCATTTCGAAATAATAATTTAAACTTACTTAAATCTACGAACCAGCACCACAAACCAATCAACCAAACACAAACAAATGAAAATTGGCGGCAGTTTCAGACTGACGTTAACGCGACTTGGTCATTGGCCCCAGAGGACGGAGCGTGTGCCGTCTCATATTAGAAAGTCGTCAAAAGCAGCTGTAAATTGAAGTTGTCATTTTGGGTAAAATGGTTGGCTCAGTCTGACGGAACCTTCCTAAACGACCAAACGCACCACTGTTGGTGACAGTTTGGCTCATTCCCTGCTAATATCCGCGTTGATGCGGATTGATTGACGTCAACATCGTCAGCGATTTGTTAGGGTATAATTATTAAGCCTAATGAGGAGAAGGCATTTCTAACTACAACATTATTTACGACACGATCAGTGAAGCATAGAATTTCCGGAAGGAATTCTAATTAGCTTGGATCGTCATCCGTGAACGATCACGATCCTAATCGTAACAATTAATCTATTGCACGAAGAAGTGCAGGTGACAGTTCATTTAACGCAACATACCGCCTGCCTGATAACCTTCCGCCTGCCTCACAACACCCACGCGACTATCACATCCGCGAATTTACCACAGCTAAGGTCAACTAAGACGGTAGCTTCATTCCTCGCAGTGAAAATCATAGCTACTGTCTCAATTGGCATTGCGCCTAATAGTCCAGCCAGCCAAAGTTTCATTTGAACAACAGCTGGTTTCAAAATGCAAAAGCAACAGTAAGCTTCTATATTCTTATATCCAGAGCAAGAGCAAGAATAAACCTTCTATCCACATTAAGCAAGACAATGGACCTACGGTCATCAATCCCCAAGATGTCGCCAACGAACTGAACCAATACTTCAGTTCCGTTTTCAGTAATGCTGGACCTACTCAACTACCTGATGTGCTCATGCAAACTAATGCACTCTCAGCTATAAACGTCAGTGAATGCACTGTGCGCCGCTTGTTGCAGGACTGCGACCCTTCTAAATCCCCTGGTCCAGATAATATTCACTGTGCCATGCTTAGAGCTTGCGCTGCCACTATTGCTACACCGCTTACCATTGTTTTCCAGAAGTCTATTGCTGAAGCGATCGTTCCCGATGACTGGAAAAATGCCAACATTATCCCCATCTTTAAGGCCGGCGACCGCCAAAGTTCAAAAAATTATCGCCCCATCAGCCTGACATCTCAAGTGGCTAAGCTCCTTGAGAAGTTGGTTAAAAGCCAACTCTACAACTACTGTGAAACTAACAGCTTAATCAGCGGGAGGCAGCATGGTTTCCGTGCGGGGTACTCTTGTCAAAGCAGTCTTCTTGAGTTCTTTGGCTACCTGTCAAATGCTGTTGATGAACATATCCCCTGCGACGTTATTCTCCTCGATATCCAAAAAGCCTTCGACACTGTTCCCCACAGACTTCTTCTCAGAAAACTCGAGAACTTTGGTATCACTGGCAACCTACTACATTGGCTTAGAAGTTTTCTCTCAGGCCGCAAACAACGAGTGGTTTATGAAGGACGTGCCTCAGACTGGGCCCCTGTTCTCAGTGGTGTTCCACAGGGAACAGTTTTGGGCCCCCTGCTTTTCCTACTCTTTATCAATGACCTTCCAGACCTTGCTAAATCACAATGTAGTCTCTTCGTTGACGATGACAAGTTGTTCAAGAAAACTCCTCACGCCGAAGATTGTGCCATCATCCAAGACGATCTTAACCAGATCAGTAACTGGGCCCTGAACAATGGCATGAAGTTCAATGCTAACAAGTGTGAAGTGCTTCATGTTGGTCCCAATAACCTCCATGCTGCCTATTTTCTTGGAACTGAGCAGCTCCCTGAAGTCCTTGAGGCCAAATCACTTGGTGTGACGTTTACCTCAAATCTTAAAGTCACCAAGCAATGTGCTATTGCTGCTCGCCGTGCTAATATGCTGCTTGGCCGCATCAAGAAGCATTTTTCCTTCTTCAGCACCACCTCCCTTAAAACACTCTACACTTCATACATCAGGCCACACCTTGAATACTGCATTCAGGTATGGAGCCCTCAACTTATTAAAGACCAACAACTCCTTGAGCGCGTTCAGAGGCGTGCTACCAAGCTTGTGCCAAGACTGCGTGCACTTCCATACGATGCTAGGCTCAGGGAGCTTGGCCTTACGAGCCTTCACGACCGCCGCATTAGAGGTGACCTACTCCACACCTACAAAATTCTGAGTGGGATTGATCGCACCGAAGCTAATCGGTTCTTCACTTTGGCCCCCTCCGTTGGCACTCGTGGACATCGCCTCAAGTTACAACGCACACGTGTGAATACCAATGTCGGGAAGCACTTCTTTTCATATCGCGTGATTGACCACTGGAACCGGCTTCCTCATAATGTGATTGAAGCCAGATCTGTTAATGGCTGGAAGGCAGCCTATGACAAAATACTTTCTGCCAAGCAGTGAACTGTCTCTGCTCATCCAACCATACAAGCTTGGCTTTGGTTGTGTATTTTGTTTAAGTTTAAGTTTAAGTTTAAGCGTGAACCCATGGATTGTGTCGTCGAAAACCGGATGATTCTCGTATTTTAAAATCACAATTTATAATTTTCTAGACTAGTGTTTTACAATTTTGCTTCGCCAATCTATTGGAATAATTAATTTTAATTTTTACCGCATTAGTCAATTAGATTTTAGATCTCATGGTAATTATTAGAAAATTAGTAGATGTACACACAGAGACGAAACGTCACAATTATTGTACGCGCGCAATGCATCATTTAGTGACGGATCGTTAGTAAATAAAGTTCTATTATATTCAACAGAAAATCTCCTAGACGCCACATTTAAAAAAGGATTTTTAGCCAAGGGAAAGACTAACGGTAAGGAAATAGACCTTTGGGGCCGTACTTGATGTGGAGGATCGAAAAAATGGCGCTGGGAGGTAAATTCCTTTAAATCAGCGAGCTACTCAAGCGCACAAAACAAAGAATCAGCTGATGCACCGCGAAAGTGACAATACAATGATTGACAAGCACAACGGTCTCCAATTTGCAATTAGGACCTGAACTGTCAAGACACGCAATTTCTATAGAGCACCCTAATCAATCAAATAGATTGCTAGGCGATAACGCACAAGTATTTAAGCAGACTTCAGGAATGTGGCTTTATCATGCGACTTTTAAAGGTTCACACATTGCCACCATTCTCTGAGCCCTGCTATTCACCGATGTCTGAAGCCGTGCCGCGCACCCGACGCACTCAGCCGGGAGACGGGAAGCCGAGTGACCCAGCGTCAGCTGCAGCCAAGCTTCACGGGAGCTAAGTATCATTTCCGTATTCATAACAACGATTATTGTGCTTACGATAAGAAGCCAAGTGCTTAATCCTTTAACGCCAATCATTACTAACGATCCTTTATTAGGAATTATTCCAAATGCAACGTAGTAAGAATCCAATGGCCAACTGTTGTTGATTTAATGTAAACAAACCAAACTCGAAGTACAATCAGTATAATTCGATTATTGGCCAGTGTGGTCCATATTTTATACAACGGAAGTCGATTAAAGGCCCAGAATATTATTCCATTGTTGCTTATCATTACGCCTCCCTTTTCAGGTGCCATATTCATGTGTTATATTTAGGTGTAATACAACTGATCCATCCTGACAATAATGGTTTATTTTGGGACAATTGCTCACTAAAATAGACCATTACACAAGAAACAGACAGAAGGATAACGGTACTTTTTCCCCCCCCCACCCTCCCACAGCCTTCCACTTAAAAAATGAAAACTTAACACAAAGAATGGCAGTTTCTTATCGATTAGATCAACCGTTGATTCAGTGTCCTGCAAACCTTGCATGGCTGTCCATTGATAGACCATTCGGCATACGCTGAGGGCGTTGCTCTAAGCTTACTGTTTACCTCACATTCATTGGTTACCTAGGATCTTTTAAAGTATTTGCGCTTTATGCATTTAAAGCAACTGCTTCATTTAAAAAGTGCTTGTCGAAGTTTGGTTTACTAGAAGCCTTCTTAAGGTTCTACGCTAGCTGGTTTAGGCTTCGACTGGACAGTGTTGGCACCTGGTTTGGAGTTATTCTTTTTCTGCTGTTTTTTTGTGTGGTAGGTTCCCATTAGGTTTAGTAGATGGGTTATCTGCTGTTTTACATGCTTGAAATCTTTTCCTGGGCATACACAATCAGTATCTAACACATTCATGGGGGTAATTAGCCGCTGTTTCGATATTTTTAAAGTTTGTTTTATCTAAAAGCCATATTTAAGGTCATTGCAGCCCTTTTGGTTTTCTACCGAAGCACTAACCCTTAGAACATTTTGTTTGAAAGGGATCGTTCCATTATTGCATCATCAAAAAGGGGAAAGGGGGTGGCCAGTTGATGACGTAAATTAAAGACAGATGGAAACCTATTTATTTTGCCTTTTGGACTTAAATGTCAGACTGCCTGAGCGGGAAAACGAACCCACTACTTTTGAAACCAAAGGGCCGAGGTCCTACTGCTGATCCATTCTGACACGGACTAATGGCGTAAGCACCACTACCCCAGTAAAACAAAATTTTAAAGAGTGGAAATACTCAAAAAAAAAAGTCCTCAGAAAACTGTTGATACCAGGGAACACACCCCATCTTGGGGAGGGAAGGGTAAAGTTAGAAATGATGTAATACTGGAGGAGGTTTGAGCACAAAATGAAGTAGTACTAGAGGAGGGGGGGTTGAGCAATTGATGACAATGATTGATAATGAGGGAGAAGGGAGGGGGGTTGAAAATGGCCAACTTCTGGATGACGTAATACTTGAACTGTCCCAAAGTCTTATAGCCTATGTCCTTGTGGTCGACATACTCAGAAAACCTAAATAAAATCAAGAATTGAATTAAAAAAAAATAAGCTTTAATTGTTAAACATAATTGGTTTATCACTATAATTTACAACTTTTTCCGTGAACTATAAAACTGACGCACACATTTGTAACATAGTTTGTGTTAGAATCAATAACAGTAAACATTTTAAACAGATATTGCACGTCACATTATTCTGGCATAAAACTCTTCAACCAACTTAAACTCCGTAAGGCTCATCAGCTGTTATCTCTGCTTCAAAAATGGCAGTATCATCTACTAGATAGTCTTCTAGTGTTTCAGGGTAGTCTCCCGTGATAAATTTATTGCATCCCCAGCTGTATTGCGTCTTGTTGAAAGTGCGTTGGCTACCTTTGTAATAAAGATTCCGCAAACAGTCTTTCTGATTTATCATTCGGTACTCGATAGTCGCTTTACAGGACCAATCTTGCGATTTAACAGGACAGCTGCAGTTAACAAAGAAACCAAGGGTGGCTATGTCGCCGTCTTCAATAGTTGGCACTATTGACAAATGCCACATTAAATTTTTGATCATTCTTGGAAAACTCATTTTTTTGTCTGTCATCTTGCTGAATTTCGTTACGACAAAGTGAATTGTGTGCGACTCTTCACGCAGAACAAATACAGCCACTCCCAACTCATTCATTTTGTGAGTAATGGCAGGCGACGGTGTCACATTAATTTGGTCTTTCAACAACACTTTCAGACAACGGCGGCTCACATATTTAGGTTCAATACAGGCAAAAAGTCCATTCGTAAAATCCTCACGTTTTGTCGCGTCATGACGCAACCAATCTAAAACACCTCTTAACATTTCATCCAGTCTTTCTTTTTTGCTTACGGCAAAATTAAGTAATTCCTTCAAGTTTCCAGGACTCATTTCCAGGAAGGTGTCTGTACCTTTGAATTGCCCGAAATGTTCCAACACGAACTCCAAAACGTCCATTTTAAGCTTTTTATCACCGTAAACGGATGAAATATCCCAAATATCAGTACAATTATTGATACGTATAACCTTTGAGAGCGACTGGAAACAAAACTTGGTCAAATCCGTTAGCTCCAACAAATGTGCTGCTGCAAGAACTTGTGTTGCGAGTTTTTCATTGTTGATGGTTTTGACTTCGCCTAAATAAATATACTTCAAAACAGCGTGCATAGTTTCAGGCAGAATTGTGTCAAACACTACCTTACCGGTTTTATTCTCCACCCATCCACTGCTAAACATCTTGAAGAAATACGGGCTGGAGGCTTGCAATAGGACTCGGTGAGCACCAAACTCTTTGTCTCTACAAACCAAAGTTACGTCGACATGTTTCCCAATTCTCATGCTCTCTAAAGATTCAGAGAGGTTCTTCCAGCGTAATTCTTTAACAGCGTTGGCT
>JAHWFP010092073.1:25438-41751 GCA_023313725.1 Lithobius niger | reverse complement strand
TGTGCCAAGGAAAAGTATAGAAATTATAAAACTGATCCACACCGTGTGAAGCGGACCACACCGTGTCACGGACCACTTTGTTTCTTTAATGGCTGGAACCTATTTCCACTGAAGCCTTGAAGGCATCAATTATACTTCCGTAGCCATTAATAACTAAAATCTTCTGTTTGCATTTAGTCCAGGTGCCATAAGCAAAAGCTTGTTTTGAGGTATGAATAAAATGTTTTTAATGGTATTTGTAGCTTATGGTATGTATATTTGAAATCCAATTGATGCAACTCTGTAAACCTTGGGCATCTGTCAAAATTCAAGATGGCGGCCAATATGGCCACCACAGAAATTAGAATTAATTTTTTACGTAATGTTATCGTGTGACATTACGTCATTTAGTATGGTGTTTAGATCCAGAAAATAGAAAAACCAGTCATATTTTACTTAAAATGAACTGGATAAACCTCACGATTGCATTTCCAGTGGCTTCCACGATACCCATCACAAATCTGTTGTGAGTATGGCAGAAAGAAAAGACAGTGGCAAACATGACGCTGCAGTACACTATCCTCTTGGTCTATAATTCTGGCCCTTCAAGGAAACAGGGATAAAAAAATGCGAGATTTGTTAAAGGATAAACTTGTACCAGTGCCTCCGCCTGTGCTAAAAAATGATGGAAGCATTATAGAGCCCGTTAACCAGTCTGCTTTTGGTAAAGGCAGCTCGAGGATAGCAGGAGTCAAGAAAGTTCATCCGTGCAGAAAAGTTACCATTACTACTGCAAAGTGCAACTGTATCTAATAATGATAACAAACAACAGTTGATAAAGCTTCCGTGTAACTATACTGTTGAATATTATAACAATATAGTTACAAACCATACTTTTAGAATCGTTTGATTGTTACTTGACAAGATCCAATCCCACGTCAGATTCAAAGAGGACGTGTGACTGTAAGACGTTATTTAAAATCAGAACACGAAGTAGCAGACGTTTACTATTCAGGAACTATAGCTGATAGGGATAGCAACTATAGGGATGTAACAGTTCATATTATCTGTGATGACACGGATATTTTTATTCTATTGATATACTACTGCCACGTTTTATCCATGATGAATGAAGTTTACATGGTATTTTTCAAAACATCTAGGACAACAATAGATTTCAAGACTACAGTATTAAAACATGAGAATGTCGTTTTAAGCCTTCCTGCTGCTCAACTATATATATATTTTGCTAAAGAGTTTCAGTTTCAGCCGAAAGAATTGGATCCGTGCAGCTGCGAGCACCTTCTTTCTGTTATTCCCTCCCTTCTATAGTTCAAAGTTTCGAAGAAAACGGTAAACGTGCCCACATTCATACAGTTCTATGGTTAATTCTGCTTTACCAGCAACTGATCCATTACTGGATGGTATAGAAACGAATAACCAAATAACTCATTCCCATTGCATTCGTAGACAACATTTCATGGCCAAGTGTTCTTGTCGGTCTGACGAACCGTGCTCTGCCATGCAGAGGAAGCAACATGCAATGCGGCTTACGGTGCCAGTGCTTAAATTAAGTAAACACGTGTTATAGCCCTCAACCTAAAATTGCGGAAGCACTACCAGTAAGTGATTCCCTTAGTTCGCTAATAACTTTCAATACTATTTAGTATTTCTTCATTGTTTCAGTCCGTATATTATTAATTTTGCACATTGTTTCATTACCATTCATTGTTAAAAGGCTACTGGCTCCTGTTTTTCAATTAAATACTTATATCCTTACCTCACACGACATACAAAATGATATGCAACACATTACCTTTTTAATAACCTACAAATGCATGTATTCTGGTGGCCACCTTGGACGCCATCTTGGATTAACAAAATTGCCCAAGGTTTACAGAGTGGCATCAATTGGATATTGAATCTACACACTATGATCTGTGTAAATCACATATAAAATTTTATTCATACCCAGAAACAAGCTTAACTGGATTTTAGGCATTTGGCACCTGGACAAATTGCACAACCCAAAATTTAGGCAACGCCGAATCATTTGCGCCCATGTGCAAACTGACCAACACCGTGTGAAGCTAATGTTAATTCAGGGAATACGTTGTTTTTTTAAGGATGTGGCCGATTTACAGTGACGCCTTGAAGGCATTAATTTATACTTTACGCTGAATCCGCGAAAGCATTAATTAATACTTTAGGCCACTAATAACTAAAATCCTCAGTTTCCGTTGGGGAACCCACAATTTAGACAATGCTGGATCTTTGAATGATAGTTCATGACTACCTCACACAGCATAAAGTATGTAAAACAGGATTGTGTTAAGCAAATTTTTAAAAATCGTAAAAATTGATCCACATCGCATAAAGCTATCACTACGTCACGAACCACTTTGTTTTCAGGACTGGCGCCTATTTACACTGAAGCCTTGAAGGCAGCCAGCGTTGACAAAAAAAAACAGTGCAAAAAAAACCATGATGTTTACAGAGACTACACTGCATGAAAGCTAAAACTTGAGGCGATTAAAACTTTCCAAAACGTTCTGTGCTTTCGACGACAATGTTGCTTGTTGGTTGGTTGAATTTAAGCTTTAAGCAAAACCTCTTATCTTAATATCCGTTTGGACTTAGGACAATGGGTTTATTGGAGCATTAAGGCGTCATTATAAAACGCTTAGAGAATTATTTAGAAAGTTCTCGAGCTTAAATTTGTACCAAGGAGGTTAGGGCTAACTTGGTAATTTGTTTAGATAGCCATCGCGTGAACGTGACGTGGTGGGAAGAGTTTGAAAAAGGCGGCGATATACTTTGGTTTTACCAGGAGTGTATAAAAATTGCGTAAGGACGTACTGGTTTAAAGAAATTAAGAGAGAGAAAGTGCTGGAAAAGAAGCCTGGAAATCAGCTGAAGGAGGAAAAGCAACAGGAAAAGAGTTACTTAAGTCGTTCCCTGGTGGAGCTCCATACCATGTCTGGTGAAATTCAGCAGGCAGCACAATTCGACCCCGAAGGTTTCTTCCCCAAAATGCACGCCACCAAAACGAATCAAACAAGAAGCTCACATCTGGCAATGTTATCACTGGCACTATACGCAATCATAATTATGGGAGCACTTCGCATGGTAATGGTATACACCCTAAAGACTCCCCATTCACAACTGCTTAAACTCCGTGCTGAGTGTACAAAGAATGAAACTCCGGATGTGTGCAGTCACAACTGTGGGGTGCTGCATTTTTCTCAAGAATGATATATTCTTAATCACCCCCTATTAACTGCTAGAAACTCACTGCCGGAATATACAAAGAATGAAACTCCAGCTGTGCGCTGTCGCAACTGTCGGCTGCTGGGCTTTGTGCAAGAATGATACATCCTAAACCATCCCCAATCAGAATTGCAAAACACTCACTGTCAGGATATACGAAGAATGAAACTTCGGGTGTGACAGTCGTCACTGTGGGGTGCTGTGCTTCACGCAAGAATGATACGTCCTAAACCATCCATAATCATCTGACAGAAACTCACTGCCTGAATTACGAAGAAAGAAACTCCGGGTGTGCGCAGTCATAACTGTGGTGTACTGTGCTTCACGCAAGAATGATACATCCTAAACCATCCATAATCAACCGCCAGAAACTCACTGCCTGAGTTTACGAAGAATGAAAATCCGGGTGTGCGCAGTCATAACTGTGGCGTGCTGTGCTTCACGCAAGAATGCTACATCCTAAACCATCCACAATCAACTGCCGGAAACTCACTGCCGAAATATACGATGAATGAAACTCTGAACATACGCAATCAGAACAGTTGGCTGTTGATTCTTGCAAAAAGGTAGTGCACAAAAAAGGCTCCTTTTGCCAGGCCTGGAACGATTGGGACAAATAATACATGGGAAAAAAAGCTCAAAACGAAAAGTCCGTATGCAAAATTCGAGCCAAGGGCAACTGACCTACAAGAAAAGCTTTCGCTTCTGACAGCGAGGAAAACCACAAGTTCGTTGACAGGCCTTGTCCCACCATATAAAAAAAATTAGACTGAAGGTTTATCAGGGCATTGCTTAATCGATTTCTTGATTAAGCAAGAAGTAGTCGCCTAGTTTATTTATAATCTCATTTATCCAATTAATTTGGAGCAGTTCAATAGGGATTTCATTAAATATAGTAGGAATTTTACATTTGTTTGTTCGTTTGCCGTATTGATTCTTGGCAAAAGGCACTTCATAGTGATATGTGGTTTTCCTGAAAGAAATAGTTATTCATGATAGTTGAGCTTAATTTGTGGTCACAGTTAAAATAGTTTTTTTTCAGAATTACAACGAAATCTCTAAATTTTTTAATTTTGAGAATTTTATTTTCTTGTATATTTGTTTAGATTTTAAATTTCCATATTCGTTAAAAAAAATTGTTATGATTAGGTTTTGCAGTTTTTGCAGTCTAATAACGTGGCAGTTAGCAGCAAATTCATATATTTCAATACCATATCTAATCAAGCTTTCAACTCAAGAATAATAGATCATTTTTTGGCTTTTTATGTTAAGAAGGTGTCTGATGTGATAGAGACTAGGCATAAGTTTTCGTAAATTTTGTGCAGTTTTATCGATCTGCCTTTTGTAGGTCCATTGGTTTTATCAACAAAATCGGCAAAACAACGTTACGAAAATTAGTTCCCTGCTGAAACTCCATACCTTTCTGGTAAAATTTGTGCCAAGGCAACAGGCCTAATCTAATCTAACTTATAACAACAATACGAAAAATACCAAAAGTCAACTTTTTTTCCAACAATCACGACAAAGCAACATTATGATAGTCGTTCCTCGGTTAAACTCTGCGTCCTGCCTTATTTTCTGCAGTTGCTTTTCGTGGCTTTTCCCCCACGGTTTTGTTCCATGCATGGGGATTAGACCCTGCTTCATTAGTTGACCAAGACAGTGATGTGCACTTTGATCAACTTTTGTATTACACGCTGCTTCGACCTCTCAGAAGGGGTACACACATCTGTTAACCTTAGAAGAGCACACACACGTCTTAACCTTACGAATAGCACACAGGTTGGTTAACCTTAGAAAGTGCACACACGTCTGTTACCTTTAGGAAGAGCACACACACAGTGGTTAACCCTAGAAAGAGCACACACATTGGTTAACCGTAGAAAGAGCACACACATCTGTTAACCTTCGAAAGTGAACGCATCTGTTAACTTTAGAAAGAGCACACACATCGGTTAACCTTAGGAAGAGCACACACCATGATGAACCTTAGAAAGTGCAAGCGTCTGTTAATTTTAGAAAGAGTGCACACGTCTGTTTACCTTAGGAAAAGCACACACATCAGTTTACCTTAGAAAGTGCACACATATCTATTAACCTTAGAAAGTGAACACATCTGTTAACCCTGGAAAGAGCAGTTAATACACATTGGTTGATCTTAGAAAGGGCATACATGTCTGTTAACTTTAGACAGTGTACATTCATCTGTTAACCTTAGGAAGAGCACACACATCTGTTAACCTTAGGAAGAGCACATATGTCTGTTAACCTTAGGAAGAGCATACGCATTGGTTACCCTTATTCGTTTTACAAATTCATTGCATGCGTCAAGAGATGTTGCCACCTACCAAACCTTCCGTCTATCCTCCGGTGCTTAATAATTCAATTTAGATTGATTCAGAATACGAGGACTTTTTTGTTTTAATCCTTACAAAAATCGGTCTCGAGATTGGAAATGGTGTTCATTTGGTTTAGAGCTTAGGTTTTAACTGCTTGGCTTCTGTGCTCACTTTGTTCAAGGTACCCGAGACCCCAACACAAAGCTCGGGTTGCGCATTGGAGTGAGTTTTGTTGCATTGTTCTTCTAAGGTTGAAAAAGGCATGTAACAAGAATTCCATTCATCAGCATTCTAATCATTTCGTATACATTCTATAGTATACTGACAATTCAGAATTTATTCATCGGTATAAGTAGAATCTACTCAAGACGATCAGACTGCTGCATACTAGCACGGAATGTATTCAAGATAATCAAACTGTTGTATACAAGTAAATAATGTTTTTAAAGGATCAGGATGTTGTATACTCGCATAGAACACATTGAAGAGGACCAGAATGATATGTGCAAGCAAAGAATGTATATTCAAGCACATCAGATTGTTGTAAACGCTCACAAAATGTACTCAAGGGTCCTAACAACACTGTATTGAAGAGGGTCAAATTGTTGTATACTAGCGAAGAATGCACTCCAGAAGATGATATTGCCGTATACTAGCTCAAAACGTATTCAAGAGGATCAAATTGTTGTGTACGAGCAAAAAAAGTATTCAGTACGATCAGAACACTTCGGCAAAATACCTGTTGCACCACTTCATCGGCAGAAGTGTCAAATCTGAGCTCCAACCTACAAGTAAAGTCAGTTTCTGTCTATTTATAATAGGACTTAAGATCCAGTTATTGGTGTTAACATGTGCAGCTGAAACAGTCGAAACTGGAACTGCATAATTTACCTTAGTTTAACTGGGCCTAACAGTAAAATAAGACTGCTGTACATTAGCACGAAATTTATTCAAGAGACACAGCTGTAAATTACATAAAGGTAAGAGAAAAACCAGCCAAACACCGAAAACCGTTCATCAGAAGTAACGACGTACAGTAAACCACCTTTATGCACTTACGTCTATTCGGAGTTGCATGACCCAGATTCGAACTGGTATTTCATTCTGTCCCCAGGTCACTGACGCAGCACCTTTATCAATACACCTACTCCTACAGCACTACGAAGAATGCTGTACTACGAATTTCTAGTGTGTGATTTTCTCTTGATTGATTATGATACACCATGTCATACTCAAGTGCGGAACAGTCTACCGTGTGCACCAGCTTTTGTTTACTTCGAACTGGCAACTCAATCTGTCCCCAGGTCTCTGACACAGCACCTTTAGCGATATGCCTACTCCTACGGCACTACGAACAAACCTAATTGAAAAAGGTACATGTGTTGCGAATCTTGCTAGCTAGCCAATGTTTGCTAGGGCCTATGGCCAAATAAGTCTTAATAAGTCTTTTATCTGTTAAATCTGCCATGGTCTGTCATGGTTTGAATTATCTATGTATTGTAATTTCCTTTCCGGTTCCTGCCTCTGGAACATTCTAGAAGTTTCGATTACCCGAAATACCCTTGTTATTTCGCGGTTGTCAGGGCCAACCAAAACGTATTTAAGCAAAGGAGCCAGCATGCAAACTCAGAAAACCTTCGGGCTAGCCACCCGGCTGGTCCTCCTCAACCCCTGCTAGGTCCTTGGTTAGGGGGATTTTTGGGCTGCCTAACCCTTTAGTAGGCCTGATTTCTACCTTCTTTAGTTAGGGTTTTTACGCCAGTTAAGCCTTCCCAAACCTAACTTAAGCCTTTTCCCTAAACCTAATTCATCCCTAAAGTCTAAAGTCAGTCTAATGTTCGCTCTCCCAATTATCTAGTTATTTCGTCAACATGCTGTACTTCGAATTTCTAGTGTATGATTTTGCCTTGATCAATTAAGATACAACATGTCATACTCAAGTGCGGAACAGTCTAACATGCGCATCCATCTTTTGTTTGATTCGAACTGGCAACTCATCAGTCCCCAGGTCACTGACACAGCACCTTTACCGATATGCCTACTCCTATGGCACTACGAACAAGCAAAGTGAAAAAGGTACATGCTGTACTTCGAATTTCTAGTGTGTGATTTTGTCTTGAACGATTATGATACACCGTGTCATACTCAAGTGTGGAAGAGTCTAACATGTGTACCCAGCTTTTGTTTGATTCGAACTGGCAACTCAATCTGTCCCCAGGTCACTGACACAGAGCACTTTTATCAATACGCCTACTCCTACGGCACTACAAAAAAAAAAAAAACAAGTGAAAAAGGAGGCATGTTGTACTATGAATTTCTCGTGTGTGATTTTGTCGTGATCAAGTATGATATACCGTGTCATACTCAAGTGTGGTACACTCTAACATGAGCACCCATCTTTTGTTTGACAAAACTAAAATGGCCCTCATTTTAAGTTTCTGCTTCATTAAGCCTATTCTTTCTCTTCACATCGTTTTACTTTGAACGTTAATCATATGTCGCGCGCATGAGAGGAGGCCTTGATTAAGTTAACTAACAGGATGCAGGCAGAGCGGGAACCACCAATAGATTCTGTTGAAATAATTTTTATTTGCGTATATCGCCGATAGGGGAATGCAAAAGAGGAGGAGAATGCCTATATTTTTTTGAAGAACATGAAAGAGAACAAGCAAACTCATTGGGTAATTGGATTCGATTTCGTCCACGATGCTCCTACAACTCACTAATAATTAATTTAAATGCGAAGGGAGTTTTCTTCTATTGTAAATGAGTTGAGCTCCGGCGTGTGGAGACTAAAGCAAGCTTTTCGATATAATTTCCATATTAATTGGTTCAAATAAAGAAATTTTTGTTTTTCATTTTTAGCCTCCAGCTTTTTTTTTTGGCGAGCTTGGCAATAGGCAAATAAATTTCCCAGTTTTTTTCTTTAAGTCTTGGGTGTAGTTACAGATGATCAAAACTGCAAGTGGTTGTTTGTTTGACTGTTTAAAAAGAAGAATGTAGTGTAAAAAAGGGAACATTTGTGATCGTGTATGAACTAGTCTCAATTTTAAGTGTTCCAGGAACCGCATAAAATCTATTTTGGTTTTGAAAACGAGTAATTGATAGCATATCATACAATAGTATTTTATCGCTCATTTATGTTTAGAGCACTGTTATCGTTTGGGTAATTCTGTTGAGACTGGACACACATAAAAGTACACATTCTATCACTGTGCATGAGCAAGCTCGCTGAAGCATTTCACTACCTAATATGTTAGTTTATCCAGTCCAGATGTCGTATATGGTAGTCAGTAGCTGATTTGACTTTAGAATACAGTAGACGCTATTTTACAATTGTTCTTCAGTTTCAGATATGTGTATATTTCTTTGTTATGCACAATGTTTGCCAGATGAGGAAGTAAGATGCAACACAAGATGAATGTACTTTCACTAAAATTTGAACTGGTTTAGGACTACGATTGGGACATATCTGCACCTACAAATACTGATTTTTTTTGTCGTAGAAGGTTATAGCGAATCAATCACACCCCAGCATTGAAACGTACCAAGATATAGAAACATACCTCAATGCTCTTTCCCAAGCAATTGAGGTTAAATTCAATTCAAAATAATGTTTTATTGGATTTATCATTGGTGAGTCGAATACTGCATCAGTTCTCCAACTGGTTTGCAAAATACTCGTGCACAAGAAAGTTTGCGTTTATTAGCACTTTCACCATCTGGGATTTTGCAAGCGAAAAAATACTACGGGAGAAAATTACTCTGTACAATACAATAGAGTTAACATGTAACCTATACTAACGAACATCATAAATACAAGTAATAGCTTAAAAACACAACCAAATACCTTTGGAAGGGAGAAATAATCCTACTTGCTGAAAACAAATATGTAAAACAAAAAAAAATTGCATTTAAAAATCGTTGATAAAAGGCAGTAACCAATAGTGCATAATAACAAAATACACTGAAATCAAAACATTTCGGTCTTAATCTGGACCATTCTCAAGTCAGAAAAACTACTCAACAGACTGTTACATGAAATACAGCGATATCCGCAAAGCCAATACTTCGTGGTGCCCCTTGCTATTACACGCAGCGATGGTGCACTCGGCCAATAGCTATCAACCCAGATAGGCAGAGCGCCAGTTGCTTAACAGGTAGCGTGACCTGCTGCTTAACCAGATGGAACTGCTTCCTACCCGTTACCGATTGTGTAATGCCTGGCAGTATTCTATTGTTTGGGATCGTATAAATGCTGCGATCTGGATCTTTAGTTGGTGTTTGGGGTTCATCTTAACCTCCAAGACTCTACAGAACTGGCGCAACTAACCCTTATCGCAGGAGCCTAATTGTGCATGGTTTCCTAGTCCTGGGTGCAGTCCTCGAGCTGTGGAGTAAAGACAAACTTAGAAATGAGCGAAAACTGAATCTTGTCCATTTGATTTGTTGGGCCTGTTAGTGACATTGCCGAAGTGCTGGCATGTCCTTTTAGCAAAAGTTTTATCTGTATGGCCAAAATGTACTATAGAGCAAGTCGTGCAAAGCTTACACAATCTGGCGTTGTGTACTTCTGCTCATCGTAGAGATCCTCATGCACCCCCTCTCCCAAAGGATCTGACAAACATGGAGTGGTCTGCAGATAAGCCTTACAAATGTAGGGGGAGGCAGTAACCACAGCGCATATGGTGTAAAGCAGCCTAGACACAAGCTGGATACCAGCATTCTGAAGTATTCTGGCGACTGGCTCAAACAGTTTCTCACAAGGTCAGTCCATGTGACCACTACTATTGTGAGGGAGTGACGAGCCAGTCGACAGGATCTTCCAGAATGCTGACATCTGGGTTGCTAAGCTTCTTCACACCATATGTGCAATGGTTACTGCCTCCCCACGCATTTGCAAAGCTGATCCTCAGAACACTCCGTATTTCTCAGATCCTTTGGGAGGCGAGAGGAACACCAGGATCTCTGATAGGCAGAAATACACAATGCCAGAATAAGTATGCTGTTCTTAGCACTGCCTGCCTATGATTCGTTTTGGCGATACTAATATAACTTTGCTAAAAGAAAAACCCAATGGCTTGATGATGTCACTAACAACAAAGCTGTTCAGTGCTAACTCCCGCCATGTTGCTGCCTCTCACCACGATCAAGATTGTCGATCTAGATCAGTGATATACTCTGAACCAAATGTAACCATCATATTGCTAGAAATCGTACACCATTTTATTTTTGGAAGAAAGATCGATGAATATTACTAAAAATTACCCAATCATGGAAGAATAGCTAATGATTGTAAAAAAAAAAGTAGGCACGTTTAATCTCCCACGATTCGTTGGCTTTTGTCCCACTTTCGACTAAGCTTTTTTAGCTAGCATGTTTCTGTTTGTAAGTGCTCCTATCTTTAGATTTCGCTGTAAGTTTTTACCTTTAAGGCTATTTGTAATTGATGTATTTTATCCCTTTAAATCTACGAGAGGTGCGAGTGCACACGAAAATTTGGAGTGCTTAAGAAAATAGAAATAAAAAAAATTGATTAAATTTAAAGAAAATTCAAAATTCGGACCCCAGACCTGTGTCTGTCGGGTGTTTCGGTTTCAATTTCCATCCACTTGCCACCGACATTTATAAAACTGATTGCGTGATATGTAAATTGACGTAAAACTACAAATTTTGCTTTTAAAAATGGGTTGTTAGAACCGCTGTCTAAATTGTTGAAAGTCTCCACCATCTTGAACTATCAAAGCGCTCCTATGCGCGTCACCGCCGCGAAAAACTTACTTATTTACAAAGTTGAATTTGCACAGCACACACCTCTTAAAATACGGGAGGAAAAAATTACTTATGCCACCGCTAAAGATATTCAGATGCACGCCGCCGATTATTCTATTTCCACAAAAAATATTAAATTGTGTATACAGTAATTGTGGAGTGTTTTGTATTTTTAAAAAGATAGGAGTTTTATCCTTTCACTGGTTCATCATTAACTACATTTTCTTTTAAATTAGTTGAATCGTGTGTCGCAAATTGTCACAAATAGGAGCTATCTAAAATGATAGTCACTCCCAAAGAAGGGTGTACATTGGGGGCAAGGCTATTAAGAAGCATAGCGGCATTAAGAAACCGCATTATTAAAAAAAAAGTTGCTTTTATTTTTTTCCGCCGTAAATGCTAAAATCGATGTCACGTAAACTTCCTGTTCTGAAATATCTATTCTAGAAGTCCTCTTGTTCAAACTTCTACCTCTATGCGGAAACATTTATCAAATATGTAACAAATATTTTATGCTACACACTTTGACAAATTTAAAAACTATCAACGTAAGCTGAGGATATTCATCTATTTGACACCTTCCTCATATTGAACGGCTTAAACCACTTAACGTTCCCTCGATTCGTGGTAGATTTAACAGGGCTGATTTTATTTTACCCAGTCAGATTTTGTCGGGAAATTTTGACATAAACCCATCCATTTTTTTACTCCCAATTTCAACAACAATCATGGCAACAGCTTTAAATCATAGGGACTTGTTTCCAGACTTAACTGCCGTCGATTCATTTTCACTGAAATGACTGTTCGACCTTGGAATTCTCTTCCGGAGTACATTGTCTCTGTCTGTTAACGGCTTTTAGGCTTGACTAATCATTTGGACTAGCATTAACTTGCTTTGGGTGGGTGCTTCATATTCCTTGGCTTCGCACCGTCATTTTCTAATCCACTCTAATCTAATCTAATCTAATCTAATCTAATCTAATCTAATCTAATCTAATCTAATCTAATCTAACTGTTTCAGAATTTTAATAGTAACAGTGCTTGAAACCAAATGTTTGCACGCTCGGACCTCGTTCGTATATAACGGCTATTGTATAGATTGATAATTAATTTTTAGAACACATTTTCTATCTGATGGTATTATTTCTGTGCCGTGGAATGTTCAATCATTTCAATCTGATGGGTTTGGTGATGGTCAATTTTGCTCGAAGACACCAACTTCCGTATCTGGTGGCACTCACTCCACGCGCGTCACCAAACCACTGTCACTTTGAGTGGGCCGTGATTGGCATAGAAATTATGTGAACACTTCTGCAAAAAAAAATCGTAAGATCTGACACAACATTCATTAAAAAAAAGGAACGTAAACCTAAAAAAATGATTTTCGATAGACAACGTCATAGAATTAAGAGGAACGAGCAAAAAAAAAAAAATAAACACTTTATTGATACATTCAGTAAACAATTTGGCATTTTTTCTTCGAATTCCTGTAGTAGCAACTTTTAACAAATACGTTTTCACTTTTTACACCGCCCTCCCTCCACAGCCGTCTTACGTTAACGCAACTCCACCTTTCTTTAAGCAAAAAAATCGGCTTTAACAGAGTGTAACTCAATTTGGGAAGCACTGTGACTTTGTTGTATTTTGAACCGTCATCCTATAGCTGCTCATCCATCAGTTCTGGTTCACTGTACGATTTAACGAGGGAAAATTCTTTTGATGTTTTTCGTGACGTTTGGGGTTGGTTAACGAGTGGAAAGAAAATCGATAAGAAATGGTATTACTTTTTATTTTTTCAAGTTTTCATTTTTTCTTAAAGTTTTTTTTTTTGCAGCAGTAGTCTTCAAACAGCCACTATGTCAACCAATATAAAAGAAAAAACGCTCGAAATCCCGGTTTTTTTAATACTTTTTTCTGTCCCCTTTTTTCCTTCTAAATATTCGGTCCACTTGTCTGCTTTTGTTACAATTCAGAGGTGAAAGCAATCAATAGCAATCGTTGCTCCAGCACATCGCTAAGGCCGAGACTTATTCATCCGAAAAGAGAGAGCCTCCCGTTGTCATGACAACGATAGGGGAAGAGGTCAACTGAACCTGACAACTCAGTTCTCGAATGCATTATAGTGGATGGGTGGCAGGCCAACTCACAGAATTCGATGCTTCGAGCTGTATTGCATGCTATCCCGTTGACAACAGCGGCTATATAGCCTTAACAGCAAAAGTCTGATATTGGCTGTTTCGTTTCCTTACTCTCTCTCTCTCTTTCTCTCTATCCCTCTCCTTTTTCTTCATCCCGCCGCTTTCTCGCGAATTCCCGTTTACATCTCGAGGCGGGCGAGACGACATCTATTTCCGGTCGGCTGTCAGCACCAACTGAGAGGAGGAGAATTTGAGAAAAATAATTAAGTTCTTCTTTACGGGTGGCAGCAGGCTTAAACGGAAGTGACGTCATAGGCGGATGGCACACATCCACACACACACACACACCGCAGCTCTTCAGAAACTGCTTTTCTCCCCGCTCGTTCGTTGTGACACACTCACTCCACGCGCGTTTAGTCTAGCTGCTTTGAAATTCAATTAATGGCACGCTTATACAACGGAACGACGTCAAAACCTTATGTCACCCCCACTCCCTCTCCAACCCTCTTTTCCCCCAAGTCCCAACAAGCCCGAGGACAAAGTGCCACCGGATACGGAAGTTGGTGTTTTCGAGCAAAATTGTTGGTTAGACAGGCGGAAGAAGACGATAAGAAGCAGTCAGATCAACCGAGGTCGTTCAAATTCTTGGCCTAGCCCCTCGAGTGACACCAAACCGATTTTTTCCCCACTCGTTCGTTTTCTCTCTTTCTCTTTTTTCCTTTTTTTAATGTTTTTTTAATATTTTTTTCCACTCTCTACTTTGCTTTCTTTGATGATGAAATTAAATGATAGCTATTTGTCCTTTCAGCCATTGTTCCGAATAATAGCATAAACCAATTTACGTCTTTAGAAAAAAATAAAAGGGAAGAAAAGGAAGAAGAAAATTATCCGATTTTGAAAAGTGGAGTAATAAATTCCTCTTTTCGCAACAAAGCAACTAAAATGTGGTACCAACAGGCCACTACCTGAAATTGAACAGAATAAACTACTGAAGATAAAACAGGTGGCCATTTGCGTTATAACACTGAGAGAACTGCAACACATACCTGTTACGCTAACTTACGCAGATATATAAAGAAAAACAAAGGTTCAGTTAAGAAGACTGAGACCCTCTCATCACATCCGGAAAACCCAGGTTCTACGCCCGGCTGTATGATGATGAATGATAATGTTTCCTTACGTCCTTGTTCTTCTTTATAATACTGCCAATATTGCTTTGAGGGGAAAAAAAATGAAGTGTTCTTGAAAAGCATCGTTCACTTAGCACCATGCGATAACTAAGGGATTCAGCAGCGACATACTTTCTCTAGACTCATATTTGTCTCCGTTTGACCACTCGATACGAATTGTGGCCAAGGTGTGAGTATTCATTGTTGCAGTTTTTTTTAACATGAGATTACTTTCTCTAATAATAGAAAAAAATACTTAATGTCAGTACACATGAATAACAGTTACACTGAGAAAATGAAAATATTAGGGTCAAATTGTGATTAAAGGTGACACTGGTTGTTTTGCATCCGATACTATCCCTCCTTTCTTCCAACCATCTCTCATGAATTCCCTTTTACATCCCAGTTGTGATCAAATGTAACACTGATTGTTTTGTATTCCATACTCTCCCTTCCTTCTTCCAACCATCTCTCATGAGTTCCCTTTTACATCCCAACTGTGATCATTTCTCATGGGTACCCTTTTATACGCCGAGTGTGATCAAATGTAACACTGGTTATTTTGAGCTCTGTATTCTCCCTTCCTTCTTCCAGCCGTCTCTAATGAATTCCTTTAACATCCCAATTGTGATCAACTGTATCACTAGTTAGTGGTTGTTTTGTATTCCATGCTTTCCCTCGATTCTTCCAGCCATCTCGTAAGATACCCTAAATCGAAATACTTCGGAGAATCATCTTGGAGAAAGAAAACAAAACTTCTCGATTTGAATGCCACACATGCTTTTATGAAATGTATAATTTGTGCGTTTTAGTACCCAACTCCTTTCCAGCAAATTTCCTCTGTAAAGGAGTTTTATGGTAAAGCACAAAAATTATCGTTTTGACGGCAGGGGTATTATAGCCGAAAATTCCCTAAAATTCGAATGGCAAGTAAAGGAACATATTAATCAAACTGATACAGCTCGGACTCCATAATGAGTGACGTGTCTATTTGACTTTTGGAAAAATTCTTCAGTGTCCTTACAACACCATCAAATAAAATGGATAAAAATTCGTCTTTGCTTATGCTGGTGTAAGGCATCCAATCCCGAGACATATTTGTAATCCGGGGATTTAGGGATTCTTTTTTTCTCAATCCCGGGATCCCGGGGTTAAACCCGTAATTTCGGGATTTATTCTTATTATTTTCAGTGGCAAAAAAAAAAACTACATGTAGGGAAGGTTGCGTTCGATAACTTCATTGTTTAAATTACTCACCAGGTGAAAACTTAAGTGAAAACTTAAGTGAAAACTTATAGTTGGTAGCATGCTCTACGTTTATTTGAAATGATCTGCTATTTTTTCAAAGTTTAAATCAATGGGAGTATTTTTTAAACTAGTTGTGGTATATTTTGCTCTCTGTAGACTGTGCTACAAAATTCTGAAAATCGATTCATTGGTTCTATTTCTAGATGTGGGCATAATAATTTCTCCAACAAGATAGCAACAACAACAAGAATAACAACAACAATAACAACAACAAGGCCCTGGGCCTTGTTCATACTTACGTTTTTAGCTATAAAACTTTAAAATGCATTCATTGGTTTGCTATCTAGGTGAAAGCAAAATTTCCCCAACAAGAATAACAACATCAACAACACTGTAGT
>JAHWFP010092073.1:0-15083 GCA_023313725.1 Lithobius niger | reverse complement strand
TGCCATGTTATTATAGGATATGTGAAGTTAGGTCAGTTGCCTTGGCTCAGATATCACCAAGTCGGATAGGGAGTTTCGACAGGAAACGACTTTCGCAAGAGTTCTCTTCTCCCTTTCGTTGACAACATTTTTTTTTAAATTTTGTTTGCTTTTCGTGTTTTTTTTTTTTTTTTTTTTTTTGGTGTTGTAGGTTAGGTAAATTGCCTTGGCGCCAGTTTTACCAGGCAGGGTAGGGGGCTTAGCTGGACGAACCTTCATAATGCTGTTTTGCCCGGAATTTTTTCTCTAAACCTTTTTTCCCAGAACCATTTTTCTCTGATTTTTTTTTTTTTTTTTTCACTTCGCCCCACCGACCTTTTTTCCCCAAATATTTTTTAGCAGATTTTTTTCCATCCAAGTCTTTACAGGATTTTTTTCGGACCTTTTTTCCTATAGTGATTTCACACTACTAAATTCGTCTCGCGCCCGGGCGCTCCACGGCGCGCCTCGAATGAGAGCCAGCCCTGGGCAGCTCGTTTCGGATTTCACATTTAAAAATTCGTAGCGGCCGTGTTTTCTGCATCTAGCGGAGGGGTGACTCGTGCAATCCTTATCCCAAAACAATAGGAGTGAGAAGGGGAACAGCACGAGGAAGAAAGGTCTTTTGTGCAGGTAGATAGATAATACGCGGGGATAATCCCCTGGCGCGCGCCAGCACGCTTTGCTGTAGCGGCCAAGTTGGCTCGCAAATAAGCGGCCGGCGCGCGCTGGCGCGAGACGAATTTAGTAGTGTGAAATGGTGAGCGCGCGCCGAGCGCGAGACGAATTTAGTAGTGTGAAATCAGTATTAGTGGTGTGTTTGTTTCTAACAGTATCGCTGATGACGGCCGTTGTGATGACAGCCGCTGGAGCGCCGAGTACCTTCGGCGAGTGCCCTGATGTCGTTTTCACTGTGCCCAATATCACGAGGGCTCTTCTGAAATTAAAACCTAGTAAATCTTGCCGGCCTGATGGTCTCTCTGATTATCTTTTGAGGCAAATTGCCTACGAAATAAGCTATACATTGTTTAAGCTTTTTTACCTTATCTTATACCAGTGGATGTACACCCAGTGGCGTACAGCTATTGTAACACCTGTGTTTAAGCATGGATCCGCTTCGAATCCGTCAAATTATCGCCCCATTACATTGACATGTGTGGCCTGTATGATAATGGAAACTATTATTAGCGATGAAATTCTTCACCACCTACATGCTTTTTCCCATAATTAGCCAGGTCCAATTTGGTTTTTTACCTAACAGGTCTGCAACCCACCAGCTACTTACTGTGCTTGATGGATGGAGTAGTGCACTCGACATTGGTGCGCCTACCGATGTCATTTATTTCGACTCCGAGAAGGTATTTGAGTCGGTGATACACCGACAATTCCTACTTAAACTTACTGAGTATGGCATCATGGGAAATCTGGCAGGTTGGATCTCTGCATTCCTTTATAATCGTTCACAAAAGGTGAAAGTCGAAAATACGCTGTCAACCAGTGTCATGATGCCTTGTGGCGTACCACAGGGGTCCGTTCTGGGCCCTCTGCTGTTCGTTATATACCTTAACGACTTGCAATTTTCAAGTGGGGAGACTTACGGATTTAAATTTGCTGATGATATTAAGGTTGGAACGGAAAACTTTTTGCCCTATGGATCCCTGGCTCTTAACTCTGAAATTCGAAATGTGGAATCTTGGTCATTGCGGTGGCAGTTACCGCTTTCTTCTTCAAAATGTTTTACTTTCCTCGTTTAACCCTTAACTTTTGCTCGGACTACCTTCTTGGATCCCAGGCCCTTGACTCTATTGATGAGGTTAAGGACCATGTAGTGTGGTTTACGAAAAATTTAAAGTCTTCTCTTCACTGTCAAAAAACCAGTGCCTTGGTATTCAAGCGGGCTGCCATTGTAAACAAGTGTTTTACGTCTGGTAACGTTCGAATTTGGGCCTATACGGTTTTTTGTGAGGCCCATCCTCGAGTATGCTACCCGAGTTTGGTTCCCCTTACTTATTGGGTTATATTGACCTGATAGAATCCGTTCAGCACCGGTTTACGAAAAGCCTACGTGGCATACCTAACCCGCATGGGGCTCGACCACTTGCATTGCGTCGCATTCGCTTGGACTTGATTCTCACATACAAAATACTCCATGGATTGATTGATGTGAATCTTCCCTTTTTAAAATCCGTATTGGGAGCTATGGTTACAAGGGGTCATAACTGGAACCTAGCTTGCCAGCCTGTGCGGACTATCTGCCGCCTAAACTTTTTTCCGTAAGAGTCGTAAATGTTTGGAATGCCCTTAAGGGCACAACTGTAGGCCAGCCAACGGTGCAGGGATTTTGCCGTATGCTTAAACAGTAAAATCTCAACAAATTCCTGAAGCGTCAGTATTTACCATTATAATGGTCTTTTTTCCTTTACTCTTAGTTTGGCTCGGTATCAGCGGTTCAACACCCTTCCGTAGTCCTTCCACCTCTAGGTGGAGAAATTATTATTATTATTATTATAAATAAAAATGAACAGATAATAACATCGCACATTACATTGTTGGTTTCACCATGTTGGTGTCGTTAGGGGTGTGAGAAGCTGGAACGTGCGTGGTGTAGGAAGGAGGTGTACAGAATCTACGTTGGTATCGAAATATAAATTTTAACTGATGTTTCTGACTGCTCGCCTGTGCTCTGGCCAAGGGCTTTACCGTATCACTCGAGAGACTTCGAGAGACTTAAATCACCCCCTCTCCCCACCCTGTACACCTTTGCAAAATGCTCGGCTAACATTTTAAATTCCAATTTTTTCTTGCCTCTCCTATAACAAAATTCCAGTCAGCACTAGTTCTACATGCGGCATTCTCAAATGGTGTTACGGCCATAAATCAGACTACTAATCACAATCGGTGTTCTGTACACTTCCATCACTTCTGCCCCTTTTGGGCCACTTCCGCTTCATACTCTCGGTTTTTTATTTATTCATTTAAACTTATTTTTGGACGCTGAATCTAATGGTCAAAACCGTACTGGTACTGTTCCATAGTTAAGAGGCTCATTCGGCCACTTCCGGTCACTTGTGGGCCACTTCCGCTTCACATTTCCGGTTTTTTATATTTCTTTTAGCTAATTTTTGGACGCTGACTTTAAATGGCGAAAACCGTTAATCTCTATCTAGTACCGTTTCACAGATAATGGGCTAACTTGATGGCCCCTTCCGCTTTACGCTTCTATTTTTTTTTCATTCTTTTCAAATAATTTTTGGACGCCGAATCTAATAGTAAAAACAGCTTGTTTTTATCTGCTACCTTTCCATAGATAATGAGCTAACTTGTTGGTCACTTCCGGTCACTTGTGGGCCACTTCCGCTTCAAATTTCCGGTTTTTTTATATTCCTTTTAACTAATTTTTGGACGTAAACTCTAAATGGCGAAAACAGTTTATCTCTATCTGGTACCGTTTCATAGAAAATGGGTTAACTTGATGACCCCTTTCGCTTTCCGCTTCCATTTTTTTTTATTCCTTTCAAATAATTTTTGGACGCCGAATCTAATAATGAAAACAGCTTGTTTCTATCTGGTACCTTTCCATAGACAATGAGCTGACTTGTTGGTCACTTCAGGTCACTTGTGGGCCACATCCGCTTCATACTTCCGGATTATTTTATTCCTTTCAACTAATTTTTGGAAGCTGAATCTGATAGTGAAAACGGTTGTCTCTATCTGCTACCGTTCTAACTTTAAAAAAAAGCGACGGATGGACGGAGAAAGTCGTTGCAATAGTAAATATGTTAAATTATGAAGTAAATATGTTAAATTACGTCTGGCTCTTGATTTATAATAGTAGGGCCTTGCACCCAAGTAACAGAACCGACCAAGCACCAAACAGAGTTTAGATAGAAGGAATCCAAACCCAACCCTGAAGGCTTTTGGGTACATTGAGGCTTTTTTTTAATATTTATTCTTTCGACCTTTTTTTTTCTCTTTGGTCTTCGTTTTCCAATATTTACGATATTTCGGATGAGACGGGTGTGGGAAAAGGAACACCTGCTCGTTTCCATCCAGATGGGTGAGTTTCTCATAACCTGCAGCTATGTACGGGTTGGTTAAAAACGGATGTCTGGTGCATTTTGAGATAGGCCTACTTAAATGTCAATATTCATTACAGAATGCAGTAAAAAAAGCGAGGCGTGCTAGTTAAGCCTCTTATTCCCGTAAGCAGCTTTTCCGCGATTGCCAGTGAGAAGCGCTTTTTGTTATCATTAATTTTTTCCCCATCTTTTATTTCTTCTCGTTTTGAGTGGAAATTGTTAATTAATTAGCTAAAGAGCCCTTTATAATTTAGGTCTTAATAAACTGCAAGCGGCATTCACCCTTATCCCGACCTCTACAAATTCCGAGTTTCCAGCTATGAGTATTACATTAAATTTTCATTCGGCGGAAATATAAACAAAGTTTATAATTTATGATGGCCAGACAAGATTTTTCCTCCTCTCTTAACAAAATTAAAAGCTGAGGATAAAAGGATGCGGTAAAATTCGTTGAATGTAAAAAAAAAAAAAAGCAAGACAGCACAAACATGCTAACCATACAAGATTATGCTTTGACACATTTCGTATCCCCTACAGCATCTTCTTCTGACGAAACACAATCACCAGTAAACAAACTTTGTTTTTTCTTTGTACCAATTGTTTGTCGCAAAACAACTGAGTGAAAGGCAAACAAGAGTTTTAACAATGGGTGATGTTTTAATCTATACTAGCTGAAGCCCGTTCTGCGCATGGGTGGTGTTGAATACACGGTTTGCAACACTGATAAGGTATGGTAGCTCATATGCATGTCCAAGTTCGACCGATTTACGTTTCTTCAAACTGTTGCGCACACAAGCTGGCAAACGATGATTTTCGTTCGCTTTGCTCACTCAATCAGCGCATCCAGTGACTCAAATACCCCCTCACTGCTAATGATATCCTCTTTCTAATGATCACTTCCATTACATTTTTCCATGTGCATGTTCATGCTGAAGGATATATCAGCGCATCGTGTGACTCAAATCACCCCCCCCCCCCCTCTTCCACGGCTAATCATATTCTACTAGCCACGGTCATGTTCATGCTGGCAGAAATAACTAAGGATCAAGGCTCTCTCAAGATACTGTCCTAAAATTATTTAGCGAAGATTAGCCTTTTTCCCACAATGAAATCTCTCTCACCAGACGCGCAGAGCCGTGGGACGTTGCTGGTCGGTGCATACTGACCTCTTGTGTAATTATAATATATATACATATAGATGATGCAAATGATGTTTTAAAGACAGGACAATTTGGTTACTTGTGATTAAGTCTTCGTCAGAATAAAATACTGCAATGATAAACTGTTGAAAATATAACCTTCTGAATATAAATATTTTGGGCAGACTCGCTGTTTTACATTCAACGAAAACAAATGCTTAAAACGTAGCGAGTTTATTTTTTTCTTAAACCAAGAAAACTTCGTTTTATTCTTCCTTATCCCACCTAGGCGAGAATGAACCTTTAAACCTTCAGTTACTTAAACAAACCAGTGTGTTTTAATGTCTAATGGAAGATACCACAATGTTTATCAAACATTCGTCAGATTATCCTTCAAATAAGACAACAACAAAAAACAAATTCGTACCCACACGAATTCTTAGCTTCCTCCGAAATAAACTGTTCAAACCGATATAAAAAGGCCTACTGAGAGTCCGTTCCAGAACTTGCAACACCCTGTAAAAGTTAGCCAATTCCTTTACGTCATACCTCTCATTCCAAGTGCCACCTTACCTTGGAGCCAACTTCACCCATGTTACGTGAGAAGTTACCCAACTTTTTACTTTTTATGTGCATTCGAAATAAGGCCATCTGAAACAAAAACTGCGTTCAACGTTAAGTGGAAAAAGAGGCAAAATCTTGCCCTTTAATGAGTTGAGCTCAGTTTTTATTTTTAGTACAGTTTACAAGGAAAGCCTTGACAAAAGACAAACCTCGCATCGCAAGGGCTCGCATGAGGTGCTCGCGTGTGGGTAAGAGCCGTATATATATATTAAAACAACCGAAAGATCTTAGAAAATAACAATAAAAATAATTAATGAGAAAAACTGGTTCGTCCTAGATCAAACAAAGCACAATGAAGAGCAAATTAAGAATACGCCGTGCATTTTTAATCGTTTCAGTGCAATGTCGCAAACCACATGGTTTAAACCCTTGCAGATGCACCTGAACTTTGAACCTCATTATAAAGAGTTAAAAGCGAGGTTGGACAATGCGTGCGCCGTACTTGGTGAATCCATCGTACAAGAAAATTTAAAAGGCCTGATGCTATATCGATTCCCGACCAAGGTCAAAATATTATTTCAAAATAATTATTGCCTGCAAACTGAAGGGGTGAGCGAACCTCGTAATTGAGCCAACATAGTGTCAGACTACTCCAGATTGATGTCCAAACATCAGTCGATTTGGACTATTCGTGAAACAACTTTCTAATTCCACAAGAGTCTAGTAGAAGAATCTAGAGGTAGGAAAAGGAGCCAGAGGATGCTGTTGCTGTTAGCAGCTCCACTTCGCCTGACTTTGCCTGGAAACAAGGTTGAATTTGCCTCTTCATAGACAGGCAGGCACCATGCCGGTTCTCCCCTTTCACTTTTTTTTTGTTTGAAAGTTTATTTGGGAAAATAAATCCCAAGCTTCTTTTGCAAAGTCTTTCTTTACTTCCAGCCGGTGCTCATTTTTTTTTTTTAATTTTAATCCATGGTAATTCCAACCCTCAACATACAGAATTTGAATTCTAGGTTAACTCTTTATTCTTCTTGAACACCTGACCTTACTAAATACTTAAAAACATTAAGAAGTCTAAATTAAATTAAATTAAATAAAGGGGATGACGGCAAATGCAGATTAGCCGCTTGTGGCCCAAGAAAAATTTAAAATGGAAACAAATTGTCAAAAGAAGACTTCCAGTTATCAACACCGGAGGCACTGACAATCTGTTGCAGCAATCCATTCCATAGACTGACAGCTCTCTATGAAAAAAAAAAACAACCTTTCCTTGTGTTAGTTTTGAGGGGTTTGGGCAGCAGTTTGAGGCTGTGACCACGAGTATATCAGAGTGGGCTAGGGTGAAGAAGGAGTTAGATGAGAGTGTATCGTAGCCATGGAGAATATTGAAAACAAGAAAAAGATTACCCTGTCAAAGCTAGTAGTGAAGACCAAGGTATGCCAGCCTTTTGTGGCAGGGAAGAGCGGAAAGGAAGACAGAACGTTTGGTGAAATACCGAAAGGTGCATTCGAGAAGTTGATACGATTTTTGATAAAATGGTCTCCATGAAGAACAAACTCGGAAGAACAAACCCGAGAACTCAAACCGGAAAAGCTCCAAACATGAAAGGACCGACAGATTTGCTAAAACAGGCCAGAATAAATCTCATAGCTGTTAAAGAAGTCTAGTAGTCTCTCATGCTACCCTGACCGGATATAGTGTGGCAGTAGACAGTAAATATTACCCAAATCAACAATGGGTTACACAGTCAAGTGATTTGAGATTTGATTAGACTTCTTTAGGGAACCGTAACTATATTGCTGGTCTGGCCTGACAACTACTAAATCACCAATATATACAATTATAGCTTTTATAAAATCACCCAAACACAAATTACAAAATTGAAGTCAACTCCTGACAAGCAAAGAAAACGCCACAAGTTCATATGAGCGACAAGTTTTAATTTTCGGCCCATTAATTTAAGCTTTGCCACCATACTACAGAACGAAAATAATAAGTGAAAATATGTCAATACTTACAATAAAGGTTAAAAAGCACCAGTAGCAGAGCTACATCATAAGATAGGCAATGAATATTGTAAAGAATGTTACGCATATGTAAAAGTGGAAGAACTGGTTTGATAACTTACCAGTAATGATCATTTAAGGTTAATGAGTCATTGGTGCAATACGTCATTAACAAGATGGTGGCTACTGGTGTGCCCATCTCATGACGTGCAGCTTAGTTTTTATTGCTTTTTAACCCTTTATTGTAAGTTTTGCCCTATTTTAACAATTTATTTTCGTACTGTACTGTACCGATCTATTATGAGGCTTGATGTGTTTTTTTAGGTGACCAAGACCTAAATCAATGAGCCGAAAATTAAATCTTGTTGCTGATTTGAACTTCTTGTGGTATTTTCTTTGTCTGTCACGAGGTGATGTCCATTTTGTGACCTGTTGAACCACAAATTAATTGTTTTTTTTAAACAAAAATTGCAAACTACAAATTACTACGAAATGGCGACCCCGACAAAACACGGAAGTTCTTTACTGCCCTCAGTGAACTCTTTAAATTGTTGCGAATCATCACGAGCAGTACAGCGCACAACATTCTTAAATGTTAGGCTGCAGAGAAGGAAATGATGAACCTTTGAAGCCCTACTGAAGCCATACGAAGTCGTCCTGACTCGAAATAAATTATACAAATGTTCATTTATTTACTATTCTTTCAGTATAGTTTTCTTTTTGTGGGCTTATTTTCAAATCTGTTCGCGTCCTGTATAGCCGCCCTGTAACCCTGTACATCACATCTCCCTCAAACTATTCTAAATCGACGGGAAAAAAAAACTTTACCGTTCCGAGGAGGCAATTTTTTGTTCTGCTGACGTGGCTTTCAACGGAGGGTGAGTATCCTACATTTTGAGAATTTCATACACACCTTCCATATACCGCCCAGGTTTTTTTTCTCTTTTTTTTTTATGGACGAAGGGAAGTGACGAGATTTTTCATCCAGCGACCTCATCTTCGTACGGTCTTCCACAGACAAATCATCTCCTCTTCTCTTTTCGTCTGCATTTTGAGAGACAGCGATGGGTTATCACTACATAGCTCCTACTGCAACCAGTGTGTTAAAAAGGTGACTAGCTTCTTATACACTGGTGCATGACTTTAAGTTATCCTTCATTTCTAAATACAGTATGGCTCAGAAGTCCTGAACCATGTAGGCCTATATGTAATAGGCCTATACACTGTACAGTGTATACAGTGTATAGGACTTATGGTATATATAGGCCTATACTACACCCAGAGGAAAGTCGTGGGTTCGAGTCCTGGGTTTGAGTCCAAGGCCCTGGCGAGTGCACGTCTGTTGTGGAAGACATTCGCTACTCCCATTAGGTGCATGTTTTGCTCATAGTTTGCTACTTTGTACACCTTAGGCCTGTATAGGCCTATACCATAAATGCACATTGTTCACAGGAACTGCTGTGCAAAATGTAGTCCGTGTATTAAAATATTAATAATAAGGCATTTAACTGCAAGCCAAACAATCATCAATACAATAGTTTTTAACAATAAGCAGAAAATTCAAATGGTTAGCAAAATACTGCCTTTGGTATAAGACTTGACATCACCACCAACGAAAATGTTGAGTCACACACCTCTGCAACAGCGATCTCTATTACATAATCTAAAAGAAATAACCATCACAATTGTAGGTTAAAAATGCGTCCCACATGGTTTATTTCCATGGTTACTTGTTATAGACAGTTTGAAGGGAAACTATTTCGTAACGCGCCATAAACAACCACAGATTTAACATTAATAGGAAATTTACATTAGGAGGTTGTTGCATGCATGTACCTTTGGTAACTAAACGCAACGTTTAGTAGAATAAGTCGTAGTATTTAGTACAGTCACGTCCACATAAACAGAACCAGAATCACACCCCTCCCCTCCTTACAGAACTGCTGCGTTAAAGTGCGTAGGTATACGGTACAACAAATTCGAACAAGGACAGACCACGTAACATCCCTTTGCCAACAACACGACACATTCTAAAGCAGCACTTGGCCGGGCATTGCTATGGTTACCGTTAAATGGGCACATTTGGGTAACTCACGTAGCCTTGGGGAAGAAACTTAGCAAGCCAATTTGCTTTCAAATGTTTGTCTACAAGTACCTGAATCCAAGATACCCTGCGCACGATGAAGAATTGTATGGTGCTCTGGTTTAGACGATAGCATGTTTATTGTATTCTGTATGAAAGTGAACTACACACGCACACACAGGCTGAAGCCAAGATATTTGCACAACTGCAGATATTTGATCTCAAAAAGGAGCCAGTTGGCATGCGCAAGTTAATGTGAACATTGTTAATACATTCAGGTTGTTTTGCAGTTAGGTTGACACCCGCGGGCATGCATGATGCTGTAGATCGATTTATTATTGCAAGATACCAGCCTGTTTACATGGCAGCAGTAATCTGGCGCAGGAGGGCTTGAACTGAATGGTGTAAATAAATATTTTGAAGTGGGTTGGACAGTGTAGAAAACAGTAATTAGCCTTGGCTTTACTTGAAATACAAAATTCACTAAATCAAACCCGTAAAAGATACGCGACATTTGATTAAGAAAGTGAGTCCGACTCTCGATTCTCACACTAGGCAAAATTAATTTTTTTTTAATTGTTCAGCTAAAACTATGATCTTTGATTACGCGTAATTCCTGAATACACAGAAGAAACAATAAATTTCTCATACACACATTTAAAAAAGTCTACATAGAAGACTACTTAACCACGGTGCAGAATTGCCACCGGCGGAAATAACAACATGATATTATTTTAAGAAGGAATGCCCCAACGAAAGTCTGTTTAAAATACGGTTATGGTGTGACGTCATCCGTCATAATGGCAGTCAGTTTCCAGGTCCAATGTTTTGCACCTCGGTAAATAGATCTTGCACGTGAACTTTTATCCGTATGTATGTGGAATTTATTACTTTTAATCTGCTATTAGAATGTGAGTTCACCTTATTAAAGTTCCATTTCGAGCCAAAAATTCGATTATATTTTATTAAATTATGCCACATGTGGGAATCGCGAATCGGATTCGTCTTCTTAAGCAACCGAAATTTCACCGTTAAAGCCTGAACGTGACTTTTTTTTTTGACTTGGTCTTTGATTCAACAAAAACTGAAACTTTTATAGTGAATTTTGTGAATTCAGTCAAGCAAGGTCGTACACATTCTTAAGGTATACCACCACTTCAGAAGGTTCACGTATACCAGTAACATGAAGGCTTCATGCGTCAGCTAATTATGTTGCAAAAATTAGATGCTTCACAGTATCGGGCGTACTAAAGGTTCAACATATAGATAATGTTTGGGTTAAACACTGTAGTGGCAAATGGGAAGGGGGGGGGGGAAGAGGCTTAATGGCGCGTCGACAGCTCGGTCATTAGCGCCAACCTCAGTCACAGTGCAGTGGTCCGGTTGCAACTGCACCACACATTACAGAGATATAATTCAAACCCCTAATCTAAATCATGTCATACATCTGTACCTCCTGCAAAAATTGAAAAAACACCGGACAGGAGGACAGACTTATCGCCCAATTGACAAGCAATGTCATGCAGAAGATGGAAATGACGACGAACACCAGGAAGGATCCGAATTCTAATAGACATCATGTGTACTGGTCGATTAAAGAATACCGACCGTAAGACTGTATCACAACTCAAAATAGCTGGACTCTTAGTTGACCAAGAGTCAGTAAAACTGCTTTTCAATTTCCATAATATTGGATATTCAGATTGTCAAAAATAGCTTTTAACATGTGCGTATTAAGGTTGTAAAAATTAAAATTAAAATTAAAATACAATATAACATGTGTTTATTAAAAGTGTAAAGATTTTAACAAAAAAATTTAAAACGATAAAATAAAATTAAGATAAAAGCGAATCATCAGTGATCGATATATTCTGACAAAAATGAAAACGATCAGCTTTTGTAGTTTTCATCAAAGGATTTTGATGTTCGTAACACCATTTAAAGTTGTTTTTTTTTGTCGACTACCAGTGATTCAAATGTCAAAGCTGTTGCCTTCAGAAGATATGAAGCAAAATTGTAAAGTAAATCAGTTCTTCACTTGATCTTAGAAACCACGTACCTGATGCTGTAAGTGTATCAGAAATTGTCTAAGAACTTTAACGAAAACATGATAAACAATTAGTGATTGTGGCATTTGAAAGGGGTGTTGCGTCAGTTACTGTATTGGTCGCAGCTTAAGCGGTTCAGTATCGGTTTGGGAGAAAACAAAATGACCGGCACAGTTATAGTGTTGTTATTACGACCAGGATTTAGAGTGGGGTGGGGAAAATGAATGTAGACTGTAGAAGTGGAAGGGGATGTAATATGATGATGAAAATTACAGTGAAATTGTTAGGAAAAAACCATTTACTTAGAATTTCAGCATATTATCCTGAGAAGATACCTTCATAATTTTCGAACGGCAATTAACCTATATGGAAACAGTAAACGGTAGCCACCAGCTAACCACGCCTCCTGAACAGATAAAATGAGGACACGGTATTTTAACAAACTAAACTGTCGGCTTTGTCCACTCATATTGTTGTTTATAATCGAATTTTCTAGTTTTCTCAGTCTCCACCACATAACACGATTACGATACGTTTAGTAGGACTAACCAACTGCTGAACAAAACGATTTACGTGATACGCACCTGAGGCATGATCTGGCTTCCCAGCAATGCACGATTGACGATTGATCATCGGTAACCACGGTGACAGAACGATCGGCCAGCATCAGCTTTCTGTCCAAGAATGTTAGGCCTAATTGCCATTAATTTTCGAAGCGTGGCAGTAGAAGCAACTGCAGTATGAAAATGTTATGTAAATAGTCGAATGTAAATTAATCATAATTGTAAAACTTAGCAATGTTGCGGACCATGTTTTATTTTAAATCTAAGAAACAATAGCTTCATTATAAACAAAACACGCACTTATTTCTGATAAGGCGTCATGGCCGTACTGTTCGCATAAAATCATTCGTCAGCTTTCACGTCACGGTGAGACAGGTAGTTTTCGGCAAGTTTGTGATGGATCGTTGGGGAAACAAAATTACTTAGGAAACGGTATATTCTCATTTCAAACCCCACTCGAGCGTAGTGTAAGTATCCATCAATGTTCTCAATCCCTCGTTACATTCCTAAGCTCATAAAAACACCTTGTACAAGTTTTGGTATTTTTTCAGCTTCGGAAAGAAACTCGGGGATAAGAACATTTATCAATAAAAAACTATGCACTTGTTATGTTACCGCTGAAATTTCGAAGTTTTCGGTTTTGGACTATTTTTTTTTTTTTTTACATTGAATGCTGCTATCAAGCAACCGTCTAAACCCAATGGCAGTTTGTATTAATTAATCTTTGCTGCTTTATATTTTTGACTTTTCTAATCGAGTGTTTTATTGTTTGGCCTTTCAAGGATAACACCTACAAACATACGAATGCAACATAAATACTTGAGAAGATGCTTGATAATTGCATGAAAAGGCACCAGAAATGGAATTCATACGTAAAGTTGTATAAAATGTTGTGCGTAACGGATTTCGGTTGTTCTGAATGTTCTAAAAAGTGTTTTAAAAGATCTGTTTCTTGAAATACACAAGGGTAAAATCGATTTATTGTTCCTTTCATTGCTCTACATTTTGAGTAATTCAGCAGCCCTCAAGCTACAAAAAGTATTATTTCTTCCATTTTCTTGTGAAAGATGAGCGCTTTGGTAGGAAATAATTTTACATAATACTTTGAAATTTGCTGATTGCAGTTAATTAAGACCTACCGGCAGAAAATAAGTACTGGAAGCAGACATTTATGGAAAGCCAAAACCTCAGATCCTTAACCAACACCTCCTTAGGAACAATATTATTTCCAAATAAATTGTAATCACCGGAGTGTTAATGCTACAAAATACATCATTTTACATTTCTGTGGAGCAATTGGTAGCTGCTTTGGTTAACAGGTTATCCACCCAAAGCCAAAACATTATAACTGAAGCCACCAAGTTTCCAAAAAAGTTCGGCCTTTGAAAGTAGTGATATCATTCAATCAGAGAAAGGCTGCCAAGGTTAGTCCTATTAGCCAAGTTAATCGCACCAACTAATAGTTTGAAAGTTAAATAAAAACTAGAATATTGCTACTCGTGGCAGCAATCTTCAAGTTTTCATTTAATGTCCAAAGTATTATTCTGTGCTATTAACTTGGCAAACAGGATTAATTCTGGTGGTCTTTCCCTGGTTGAATGATATCACTACTTTCAAAAGCCGACCCTGTTTGGAAACTTGGCGGCTTCTCTTATGCCAGTTGTGGATTTGGGTGGATATCACAACTTTCACAGGACTGTGAACGCACCAAAGGTCACACAGTGTTATCTTCTTCTGTCTTTTTTGTCGAAAGAGAAATTTCTGTATTTCCAAAATCCCAAATCCTTAACCACCTCCTATTAAGGAAGAATATTATTTCCGAATAAACTGTATTGCCGGGAAGTGTTAATGCTAAATAGAGCATTTTACATTTCTGTGTACCAATTGGTAGCTGCCATTAATCTGCCCAAGTTAACAAGTTATCCATCGCTCTATATACTACACGTTATGTGAAACTAGTCATCGTCAACCACACTATCCGATAACTTCATTTCATAGAGACACATTTTCAGAATTACACTTACTTCCTGGGGTTTATTATTATTATACAATGTGATGGCAGGAGCACAGCTCAAGATGCCCCTCCCCCCCAAAAAAAAATATATATATATACGAAAACAGTAACCTACGCTTAGGGATATTGCTCCTTAAAACGTAATTTCCACTGCATGATAGATAATGAGGAAATAATAGTAGGAAAGTTGGTTCCATGCGGGTAGTTAACACGAACGGGAAAAATATATTTACGGGTATCACAGTGGAGTTTAGGTAGATTGAGTTTACACCTATGATGAGCATTAGTTTGGTGACCATTGGTGGACCGTCGCCCCCCCCCCCCCCCATTGGTGACCGTCTGAAGTAATTGGTAGAGGGGATGGAATAGTGCAGGTGATTAATGTTTTCAAAAGTTTCAATCAAATCGCCCAGGTCGAAACGAATTTGTAAGTAGGAAGATTAAGCCCCATACGGTGAGGAGGATAATCTTGGGCACCATTTAGTAATTTCTCTTTGAGTCTTTCCCAGAATGTCAGTAGATTCTTTGAAATGAGGCCTTCAAGGCTTGGAGGCAGTACTCAGTCAGT
>JAHWFP010092072.1:28093-42686 GCA_023313725.1 Lithobius niger | reverse complement strand
CTACAATTATAACAGGTGCTGGATTATTTTAAATGTAACAACGAAAGGCGATCAGTATCATGCATTAAGTACCCCCCCCCAAAAAAAAAATTTACTGTATAATACCGAATAGCACTAGTTCAAACCTACTACAGGCACCGTTATGTAAAATTCCCCGTGTTACGTAATTTCATCCAATTTAAGTGATGAAAGTCGGTTTAATTGTGCTACATTTTTTGAATGCTACATTCAGGGTTAACAATAAACAAATCGTCAAATGCTAAATTCTGCTACTTAGCTAAGGAATTAGCTTACGAGTTGGCCGAATGTCTAATATACAAACTTGATCTTTTTTGCCACATTAACTTGCACACCACTTGCACTTTTAAACATATAGTGGTGTGTGTTCCATTTTAAAACGTATGTAGGGTACATATTACCAGGGCTGAAGCATACGCCAGAACGCCAGAAGGACGTTCGTGGGAAATTTCAGAGAACTGTGGAAATTCGCTGAAATATGGCTTGTCTGCAAAGTGAAAGGCTATGGAAATTAGAAAAAATCTATAGGAACTTTACATGGGAAATTTTCTTGGTCAGTAAGAATTGTATGCACTCTTGCATATTAATTTGATAAACTTGGCACTCAAATTTTTTTTAACAAACACAGTAGCCTAGCTTTTACTTCTAATGCGGGCTAAATTAGCTTCAGATTAGAATTGCAGAAAAGGCATAGAAATCTGCCCATGGTGTTTTGCAGCATTACATTTTCGATGCGACTAACAAGATGCTAATTCGGTTAGGAAGTTCATGACATAATTGGCCAAATTGTTAAAAAAAAAATTAGAGCTCAGTTACTGATATTTCGTTGTTTTCACGTTTACAGAGTTGAGTCAGTACTTGAGATACGATGCACAATGGAAGTTATCACTCAAATTACTTTTCGCCCACAAAACCATCTTTGCATAGGGAGCTATTGAATCGACTGTGGTTTTGACGAATGCTAACTAATGTTCCTCGAGCTGGCCAAAGACTAAACATGTTATCGTTTCGGGGAATGCATTAAATATTTATGAATGAGAGACTTATGTTTGTATTAGTGATTATGGTGGTATTGTCTTTCTATATGCCCTGCTTAACGAGGCTTCGTTACGATCAGCATTAGCCTACTTAATTCGTAATGTGTACCTCAAAAGAATGACGCTTTAAAACAAGGCCTACGAAATCGGTGCTTTCTGCTAATTTGTTGCATCTCAAGGTCAAAAGGGAAGAACGAATAGGCTGGCAAATTTAGATTTGTTTATATTTTGGTTACATTACGGTAGTATAGTAAAGAGGGCTACAAATAATAGCCAGCTATTCTGTGGTGAATTTGAACTCTTCCCAAACTGAATATTAAAAGTTATTTCATTTAAAAGATGGACAAAAGCCGCTCCAAGTTGAAGAACCTTGTGTCTAAGAGCATTTGTAAATGTAGGTTTTCCGTCGTGTGCATTTTAGAAGCCAAGTAGCCAAGTTAAAAACTGTATCACGCATCACAATTTCAACTGTAGACATTCGATTTGAAGATTGATTGTTACAGCACACACTTTTCATGTAAAAAAAACAAAAAAAACAAGCGGCTACAGCGACTACCTAGTCGCATCCGGTCTTCTGTACAGTTCTGCCACTACCAATAGTGAGGCACACTTCTCTATCACGCATTGCAACAGCTATCTCTATTATATAATCTAAAAGCAGTAACCATCAGAATTGCCCGTTAAAAAGCTTATTTTAGATTTTAGGCGTAATTGTCAGCGTTTAGGCCTAATTTACAACTTTAATTTCGTAAGTAGCAACTAACGGAGATTTGGATTGTATACAATAAGCCTATTCATTTTTGCAACACAGTATGCCTCCGGGCACACATTTACAGTATTACAACGTAATGTGCGACGTTGCCATATATAGATCAGTGGTAGTAGAGAAGGGACAGGAAAGACGCTGTTGAGAAAACCAGCAGCGATTCGTAGCAACTTGACGTTCCCATGGTAACGTGATTTTAGACCTAATTTTTATTTTTAGGCCTAATTTTTTTAACGGCAGTTTTAGTTTCGTAAGTAGCAGATAAGCCTAATGGAGAATTTGCCTATTCATTCAAGACAATGCAACAATGCAACTAAGCTAAAACGTTTTTGTTTTTTCGGCTGCGTTAACACAAATCCTTAGGATTTCAATTCGACGATGAAATGTTATTATTTAATTTAGTTACGTCGAAGAAGTCTATTAGCTATAAAGAGGTAACGATGTTATAATTTGCCAAGTTATTTAACTAACTTTTGACGCTGAATCTAACGTTGTAAACAGTGGTCGTCTCTATCTGGTACCATTGCGAAGTTGAAAAAAGCGACGGACGGATGGACAAAGTCGTTGCAATAGTCTTCTCAGCCGGTACGGCTGTACAGAAGACTAAAAAGCACACACTAGCAGGCCGATAACTGAACGGACAAACTGTCGAAAAAATCAACACGGCTGAAAAACATAGGCAGGACCGAGGTAGTGTTACAGGGAATGCAACCGAACCGGTTTAATGGCGTCAAAATCAGTTTAAAAAAAAAAACATTTTAGTGCAGTTTTTCTTTGCAGCTTGTTAAACCTTTAACCACCCACGAAAAATATTTTTATTAGTAGACTAAGTACGCCTAATAGCACTTTTGTATTTTCCTTTTAGTGACTGTCTGCTTTTGTTGGTGACAACAAAACACTCAAGAAACGATTTTATAAAAAATAATTTGTTACAAAAAAGCTGAAACAAACCTGCAAGGGTGATAGAACCCGCAAGTTTCAGCCAATCAAAGTAGTGATATCAGAACAAAAAGCTGCTACAATAGTTGCCAAGCTAATCTGCCAACTATTAGATCAAAGGTTAAATGAAAAACCTGACCACTGCTATACAACCCATAGCAATGCTCAAGTTTTTCGTTTAAATAATAATAATAATAAAATTTACATTCACCACCTTGAAGTGGGCAGAACCCGGAAGGGTACAGAGCCACTCACACCGGGACTGGAAATGTATACTGGAAGACTATGGAATAAAATGGGGAACATAAAAAAGAGATTTAAGGTCGACGTTTTAAAAAGGAATGCAAGGGCTGAGATCTCGGTAGCATGCGGAAACCCGCCAACGTAGGTTGGGAGACAACTTCGATTTGTAAGGCGTTCCATATTGGAATGGTGCGGCTGGAAAAGAAGTTGTGACGACAATTAGGCTTGAACCCTGCACCGACTGCTTCCAGGATGTCCTCTGGTCGCAGGTTTATGCTGGGAGCAGTCAAAAAAAAAGCAGGTCCACTGAAATCAAATCATGAATGATTTTGTAAGTCAGGATAAGGTCAATCCAAATCCTACGGAGTTCAAGTGGTACTAGACCCGTCCTCTCCAACCTTTCAGAAGGTGATAAGTACCAGAGACTGGGCAAACCCTTAGTGAACCGACGTTGGACCGACTCAATCAGGTCAATGTCCTTGAGCAGGCCAGGGGACCAAACTGGAGTAGAATGCTCAAGGAGAGGATGCACAAAGACCTTGAAGGCCCATACCTTAGTATCAAGGTTACCAGATGTAAAGCATCTGTTTACAATGCTCAAGCAGCAAAAAGCAAGTGCACTGATCTTCTGACAGTGCAAAGATGGTTTTAAGTCCGGGGAAACCAAACCCCTAAGTCGCGTACCTCAAGTTCAGATTGCAAGGGTAGATTCGCCAAGAGGTAGTCACGACCGATATTTCAGGCACCAATATAGAACGTGTAGCACTTTTGGACTGCGAGGGGCAGCTGCCAGGTATTCGACCAGTCAGCCACTCTGCCAATCTCCATCTCCAGTACAGTGGAGATGGAGATTGGGAGATTGGAGATTGGGAGATTGGGTTCTTACATTCCGTGGACCCGAGTTTGAGATCTCGTCAGCAAACTTAAAACCTGTAGTTTTATTGTTAGTGAAGGTGAGATCGTTAAGATAGATTATGAAGAGGAGAGAAGCCAGGACGGACCCCTGAGGTACTCCACTAGAGACCCTCAAAGGTAAAGAGAGCGTACCCTCAACACAAACCTGCTGGGTACGATTTCTTAAAAAAGCAGAGATCCAGTTCCAAAGATTCACACAGATTCCACTTGCATTAAGTTTAAGCAGAAGTTTACGGTGTATGACGGACTCGAATGCCTTCTTAAAGTGAAAATAAATAATATATGGGACGCCAATGTCGACAGCAGAAGTTCAGTGATCAAGCGCGAGCAGAAGTTGATGGGTTGACTATCGTCCAGGCATAAAGCCAAATTGATCAGGGTGAACAATGGAAAATTCCTGGAGGAACAATAACACGTGGTCGCGTATAATGGACTCCATGATTTTACATGCCACGCAAGTCAAGGCAATTGGACGGTAATTCTGTATATCTGAGGGCGACCCATTCTTAAAAACTGGAACTACAGTAACAGTGTTCCAGACAGACGGAAGACACCCCTGGGCAACCGAGAGTGAGAAGAGTTTGGAGAGAGTGGGTATGAAATTTCGGCAAAAATTTGTTTATAAAGATAAGAAGAGAAACCGTCTGGTCCACAAGAATGGCTTGGTTTAAGTTTATTAATGTCCAATTTAACCTTGTTCGAGGGAAAGGCAACGAGAGCGCAAGAAACAGATGGAGTAACAACTGACGGTATGTGTGCATGAGGTGTACCATCGTCGAGGACACCATTAAGAGCAAAGACAGTTCCTAAGGCTTCCGCCTTTTCAAGATTTCCAGTGATATGGGAACCTCCATTTTTAAAAGGTGGGAGCGAACGCTTGGTGCCAGTTTTATGTCTGTATAAACGAAAAAGGGCGGCGGGGTTACCTCGCGGATCGCATTTGCTTCTCGCCTACAGTGCCAAGATTCAACCGTGGATTACTTCAGTAAAGTGTGAAGTAATAGTCGGTGGGATATAGCTTGGCAACTAATGTAGCAACTTGATGGCAGCCATTTTTGCTTTGATTTCACTACTTTGATTGGCTGAAACTTGGTGGGTTTTTTCACTCTTGTTTCAGATATAACTTCTTTTGTAATTTTTTTTGGTGGCAACTTAATTTTGCCAATACCCAGTTATATACTATCTGGTCGAAAACTATTGAATCGGAACGGAGATATTAATTTATTAAAGTTTTCTGGAGTAAGGACTTCAATCAAATAACTAAAAGCGTTTGATGATTTTATTTTATTTTATTTCGGAGCCATGGCCCACAGCCAATCATCATCAATAAGTAGTGCGTCCATTTTATCGGCAATGATCATGTTGCCGGATATGTCTGATAGTCCGTTTGCATTGTTACTCGTTAACTAATAAAGAGTGATGCATATTTTGGTCAGCGGTGGCGTTTTCCTGTACAGAAAAGTAGCATTACAAATTATTACAATCTTTTTAGTTAATGCCTCCCCAAACATCAAACCATAAAAGGCACCTATCGCCTATCGGAGTTAAAAGGGTGTTGAATACTAAATTTCATTGAGTGGCATTAGTAGTCAGTAGTCAAGATAGTCAGCTGAAATCAACGATCTTCACGCACTTTTATAACATTGAAACAGTTTATGGACTTAATTCAAATACAACTATTGCTTGTCGGGATACAAAGACTGCCAATTTTTAACAATTTTCAAACTGATTGCCCGCATAGATATTTAACCTCACCATCGTGAAATACGCTCAGATCTGGTTTCTGAAGTCCCAATGCTAGTTCAAATGGTTCAAAGGTTTTAAAGAGAGTTGACCACTCCTGGTCATCTGCCCGAAGCCCTAAGGCCCCAATGCTAGTTAAAAGGGTTTAAAGGGTTTAACGAGCGTTAACCACCCCAATGCTAGTGACTGCCATGAAACAATGCAGGAATTGAACAATGACTTTCTTACAATGAATTCTGACAATTAAACTTAGCGGGCGGACCACTAGTGTGGTCCTTGATGTATGTACTTGTTAGCCAAGCAAACTTTTTTCTCCCCTTTGTACGTAAAAAACTAAAAGTTTAATTGATTTCGTTTGACAACATTATTTTAAGATTACGGATACTATACACAAACTAATTCCCTCCAAACAATTAGTTGTTGAATTTAATAATTGGGGGGGGGGGGGGCCAAACTTTCACATTTTACTAGGCCTTCGAAGGAAAACCGTTCATTCGTCTGTTGCTACAAAGTATGCATTATGCTTCCGTATTTTATGCTATGCTTACAAGTTCATAATTGTACATTCACTTCACACGGGACCACCCAAATTATAAGGGACGAGTTTTAAAAAATCAAGATCAAATCGTGGGCTGGTGAAAGAGTCATAAAAATGGAAAGCAAGACAAGCTTGACAGCAAGCGGTTGAACTCACCGCCAAACACCATGACACTAACAAACATGGCAGGTTTAAGATAACTAAAACAAGGCAAGCAATTGTTCAATTAATCACATTTCGGGTGGAGGGTGTGGTCTCATGAATAAGCAGGAGTTATGGTCAACCATGATCTTAACTTTACATTCATACACGCGTTTACCCGACCATGCATTACAAGAGAGACGATATTTCAATCGTATTGTGTTACTTACATTGTACATTAGGTAAAGAAACGCATTAAAACTAGCCCATTAATAGTAGATGGGCAGGTCCTCTGTTCGGTAACCATGACAACGAACGAGAACCCTTTGGTTTGCTCCGCTTTGTTTACACGCAGGTAGGTAAGAGAGAGAGAGGTCAAAATATGGGTGGAAGCGCTTTAGTTTTTGGACGGGTCTTTGCACCTGTTTCACTGAGGTAGGTTGTTGGTTGCTTGGTTGAGCTTCTGCAATCTCAAGGAGTGAATCACGACTTTTCAACGAAACAACCAACCGGCCATGAGGAGAGCAAGGAGGCCAAAAGATGCCGCCTTCTGTTCCGTCCGTCCATCGAACCATTAGTTCCGTTTCTGGAAAAAACGCAACAGCTGCCCGATGCCATCATCAACTAAAGAGCAAATTTAGGCGATATTTACTTGCATTAATAACAGGACTCTTTAATTCAAACAAGGTGAGAGAGAGGAAGGCTTATGCCCAATCCAGTTACGCGAAAATTAGCTCAGTAGCAAGACATAGTCTAGACATGGGTCTGCCACCCCTAACCACCGTCAATAATTTTTTTGTACGATTGGTGTAGGAAAAAATCAGACTTTGAGAATCGTCATTGTCAAAAGGTAGGCACACTTTGATGGGATGTAAATTCCCGGGACCCACTCTCGTATATATTGGCAGGGAATAACGATACGGAAGGGCGCTACCACGACAATACACAAGAGTTACATAAACATATTAACCATTCATTTAATAAGTTTGCGAGCACCGAGCATGCAACGATTTGCGGTGAAGTTCGTTTTAGTTCTTTTGGACACCGTAACACTCGACCCTAGGAAATTTTGCATTTAAACTTCCCTACGAACTCCCCCCCCCTCTATGAAATTGAGCAAATCGAATTAACAACGCCATCTAGTGTAAAATAATTGCACAAGTTCGGTATTTCTTTGCCCACTTTTTCTTTTAATTGCGTAAAATACTTTTTCAAGTGATCTTTTTGTAATTAGGAGCTCTGTTAAAATACGATCATTATTTGGAAGAAAGCCAACCAAAGGCTCGGTCTCATACGCAGAGCATTTAAATACATACCTGAAGAGGCCTTTGCCATTCTATACAGGACCTACATCAGGCCGATCCTAGAATATGGTAATGCTTTGTGGTCACCTTACCTGACCAAAGACATTAACACCCTCGAAAGAGTGCAAAGGAGAGCTACAAAGCTAGTCTTCTTTTGTAAAAAGCTGCCTTATCCAGAAAGACTCCAAAAACTGCCATCCCTTGAGAAAAGGAGGAGGAGAGGCGACCTAATCGAAGCGTACAAGATTCTGCATAATTTACATGATATTTCTAGTGAACACCTGTGGACGTTACGTGAAGACCAGCGAAGAGGGCACGACCTCACCATCTTCAAACGAAGAACAAGCCTAAGAGCAGCCAGCTCTTACTTCACTAATCGTGTTGTTAACGATTGGAACCGCTTGCCTGAAGAGGTAGTTACGGCGGCCAGTCTTAACTCGTTCAAAAATCGACTGGATAAAGTTGAATGGTGAATGGCCACTCGAGGTGGGCTGATGAGCTATTAAGCTCCCCTGCCCTCTGTTACTTTATAAACTTTATAAACTATATTAAAGGGTAAAAGTCGACACAATACCCAAATGATGTTAATGGTTGTGGGAGTTAGGTGGAACATAAATTCACAGTTACCAACCAATCTCAGCACTATCATGGCGAAACAACTTGGTGTTTGATATTACTACTTCAAATGGTCGAAGAGCTTAACGGGAATCTTTAACAAGTTTTATTTTGGGGAAATTTCGCTTACGCCCTGGTATAGCCAATCACAATGCCGTATTTGGACCTATACGCAATTATTATGACAACCGACAGCCAATGAAAACTCAAATTATGAAAAAGGGCGAGTATATTCCTTCTTTGCACGGAAGCAATGAAAAAGAGTGAGCATGTTCATTCTTTGTATGGAAGCAATGAGAAAGGGCAAGAATGTTCATTCTTTGCACAGCAGCAATGAAAACATGTATAGTAATACTTAGATGCAAACTAAATATTACGATATCTATTGTCGACGGAAAACTAGCTTGTCCAACTCTGGGCCCCCAACAGAACAAACGCTAACGCGACAACAAACGGGTCAGTGTGATAGGCTACGGTGCGTTCGCCATAATCCCGTTTGCCATAATTCTGTTTGACATCCGATTTTATGGCAATCGTCCCAGTTCTTCTGCATTTTCCCGTTTGCTCGAAATTATACACTTCTCTTTTGCTGGAATTCCCGTTTGCCGTAATCCCGTTTGCTATACCGTCGGATCTACGACATCGCCCTGAAACCCAATTTCAAGAAAGAACGTTCGTAGCCGTCCCAAACTGCGCATGGATTGTTCACTCCTGGTACCGAGTTTGTACGCCATCTGTTGGCAAAAGTAGTTACTGTTTGTCATTCCAATTAAAATGCGGATATCTATGTGGCTTGTGGACATATTAAAACTTAACTTTTTTTAAATTGTCGATGTTAATTTGAAATTTTTTCCAACTAAAAAAAAAACATTTTTTTCTAAGATGGTTTAAAAACAATAAGAACAGTGTAGTCTTGATACTTCTGCATGAAACTTCTACGCGGGGCAACATTCTGCACTGAACGTAAGTCGACAATTTTCTGAATTTTCAAGCATTTCGAAACAAAGAACCAACATTTTCGGATCCCAATATTGGATTTTGTATTCAGAAAAATGGTAGGCTACCAATGTTGTGAAAGTTTCATTTTAGCATTTTTTTTAGGGGGGGAGGGGAGGACAAAACTTACCTTTACGGGCAAGCCCACGCAAAATGCTCTCAATCTGCCCCTATCCCCAGCCCAAAAAAAAAGATTACCGTGATTATGGAAACGGGTTTTTTAATTTTTTGCCCACATGAAGTAAGTACATGTGCTCATTAATTATGCATAATTTTTGTTTAATGACAAACAATGACGTGTTTTGTTAAAAGATGGCGCAAAAATTCGGCAACCAGGAGTGAATAATCCATATGTAGTTTTGAATGTTAAGTACATTCTTTCAGGGTTCAATTTGAAATGAGACTTGATATGGGATTTATGGCAAACGGACATGTATGACAAACGGGATTATGGCTACTGGGATAAGATATTCTGGGCTCCCGGGATTATGACAAACGGGCCGAAGCCGTGTGATAACATGGCTTCGTATTAGACCGGCGAATACGGGGACAGCTAGTTTAAAATTTATTTCCTCTCACGATAGTCACCACTAAAACGAAAAGAACAATAAGCTGGTTGAAGGTTGGGTTTGCTATATCCTACAATATAGTTTTTGGGGGGCAGCATACGTGTGGGGTCAGCATATGATAGTTTAAAGACGGATGTTAATCAACGGAAACCTTAAGGTTCTGCCTTATCATCAACTGTTGTTCGTTCTATTGTAATGTTTCAACCAATGTTCGGCCCTGATGAATAGGCCTAACACATGATAAAGTTAATGCTAAGCAAAGCAGTTTGGTGCGTCACTAACACCTAAAATGATCGATTCGAAATCTTAGTTAACTTCTTAGATTAAAGAAATACAGATACAAACCTACTTACGTTACCTTTTGGACTTATATGTCAGACTGCCTGAGCGGGGAATCGAACCCACCTTTGAAAGCAATGGCTCAGTGGTAGAACCTCGGTCCTTAATTTCAAAGGTCGTGGGTTCGATTCCCCGCTCAGGCAGCCTGACATATAAGTCCAAAAGGCAACGTAAATAGGTTTGTATCCGTATTTCTTTAACCAATCTCGAGTCCATTGGCTTTCCGTCCTGTTTAACCTCTTAGATTCTAGCCACTGACGTCATCGGCACACTGTGGCGCGTAAACATCTGCATATGGCTAGATCCATATTTCAACATAAGGAGAAGATCCTACACTGGCAATCGATAGTTTGCCGTTAACTGTTCCGTAGAATACGCAGTTATTTGTTTATTTCGTTCTGCACTTTGTACGAAACCTTAGTCCGTTTTCGTTGTCTGCTGGCCCGTCTGCTGAAAGAAGGCGGTGAGAACAGATTTCAAGGAAAAATTTACAAGGTTCGCTTGTTTTAGAGGACGGACGGGAGGGGGTGGGGTGTGATGGGGTGTAGGGCGTTGTGCAACTACTGAGTAAACTGAGTAAATGGTTTTAGGCGGGCGAACGCACAAAAAATTACAAAGAAGAAGAAGAAAAAAGGGAATAGATAGGAAAACAAGCAAAAAAAAAATCGAGTCTTGCCGCCGTTTCCTAAGATGGAGATTTAAAACCCAGTGCTTTTGAACAACACCCTAACATTAATGGCAGTTGAAAAAAAATAAATCGTGCTGCACAGCAGTGTAAGTAATTTGAAAACCAGCGTTGCCCGTGAGAAGTGAAGCACAGTAATTAAAACCTAAGTATAATTTCTTAGAATCTGAGTCAGCAGACAAGGGTTTACTTTCAAGGCACGTTCCTTCTTGGTAAACACCTGCCCTCTGTTACTTTATAAACTTTATAAACTATATTAAAGGGTAAAAGTCGACACAATACCCATATGATGTAGTTTGATGTAAAAAAACAATCATAGTTGGTCACTTGGGTTTGAAAAACTGGTTAAAATTTTTAAATTTGAACTAGCCACATCATTCGCTGTGCTAACTCCATTGCCGTCTATGAACAGTTTTCAAAGCAGTTTTTCGCGTGTTTGCGGGTAAAAAAATCCATTACCACAATGAAAATAGGCCAACTCGAAGCGAAATTTAATTTCTTTCTTCATTGGGGTACTCTGATCATTGTAGGTGTCTTACTTCGAGAGGAGTAGAGGTACACGCAAGCACATCGTATACCTTTCAATGGCGTATCCCGTAGATAGTTCAAAGAGAATTTTGTTGAAAGACAAAATAAAATACAACAAAAAACAGTGCCAGTCTCGGAGAACAACACTTTCCGCCATCAGATCGAAGACTTAACGATAAACCTGTGTACACAAATACCTGCACGATCATAAAAATGGTACAACACATTCTGGTGTTGCTTATATTGCTGTTGCTTGCGTTTCGATTTCTTTTTAACTATATGTTAGTCTTCAGTCTAACGACGGAGAGGGCAATGTTCTCCTACATTGCCACACCGTTCTTATTGATTTTATTTTGCATTTTAATATAGTTCGCTTTCAGCTAGAATTGTTTTTAAATATTTAGCGTGTTTTAAGTTAGTTCTGTTGATATTCCAATGACTGCCACGCCTCTCATGTTTTGATCAAAATTACGTAACTCTGACTGAAGATTAAAAATCAGCGTGCCAAGATTAAAAATCAGCGTGTCAAGTAGGGAAGCAACTTTGAAGGAAATCCTAATCCTAAAGATTTCCTAGTTGTAATGGAAAGAAGTTTTTACAGGTATTGCGGAGCCAGCATTGCATGTCTAATATTGTCTATCTTCCCTAAACCACGCATGTATTACGAACGCCACATACTAACACTTTTGACGTCGATTGCGCTGCAAAAACTTGTTTTGCTAACTTGTTTTGGTAAGCTGAAAGGCAATACAAGGCAAATACGCCTGGTGGCCTGAACTTACACAAAGTGGACAGAGTCTGGGTTACGCTATTAGCTGGTCGCTCATTCGCAGCTATGTAGAGAGAGGCTGTACGCATACATACTTTCCAGTGAAAATAGGACGAACGAGTAGACGAACTGACCGAACAGCAGCAGCAGGATACGGCACAAAGCGCCTCATTTGCATCGCTATTTTTTTTTTTTTTTTGTAGGTTGAAATTTTCACTGCAGAGCAACACACACACACACACACACAAAATAAAAACTCGTTTCTTTTAGATGCAAGTTTTGTAAAAATATATCCGAATTCCTGGGGGAAAAAAATAAAGTAATGACAGGCTGATCGGCTACACTACGAGTGAAGGCTCTCCACTCCAAAGTCGTAATTTATATTTTAATGAAGGATTGTGAGGGCTGTCTGTAGTCATTCCCCCCCCCCCCCTCATTAAAACAGCTTTTGTTTTTTTTAGAAATATTCGTATGACTAATGTGAATTATTGGAGGAAACATCAGTGAGGGAGGTGTTTGGGCTATATCCATACCTCTAATTTTCCAAGGGTATAGCATGAAATAGTTTAAACCGGGTATGCGTGAACCAGTCACTACTAGTGATCAGGACCGGGTGGCACGAGAGAAAATGCTTTACTTAGATTTCTGCCCAGTACTCTTGAAAACGAATCCAACACCGATCAATACCAGCGCATTCAAAAAAAGCGAATGCGTTGTTTGAAAACGTGTGTAATTAGCAGCAACAGTGGTTTTTTTTTTTTACCATTTCTAAATATTACTGCCAACAGCTTTATGTTTTTCATGTAGTGCTTGGGGCCACTAATCGTGTGGATCGGGTTCCCTTTCTACACCCGAAAACATTTGAGAAGGACATCTTCGAACTCTTGAATTTCAAGCACCAAACGCTCCCTTGTCAAGATATTGCGATCAGATCAAAACAAAATTGTGAAGATTATAATGTCCCAAACAGGCAGACAGAAATCTAAATTCAGCGCAGTATTAGACCTTGCTCGCTTAGTTCGTTCGGCCAGCTAAGCATGTAATTGACTTGTGAAAATTATAATCTCGGCCGAGCAAGGAATGCTATAACACACTAGCTTATTTGTTATCTATATTCTCATTTCCATACATTAACTTCAATTCTTAAATATGAAACAAACAAACACCGAAGCAAGAGAAGGAATCTAACATGGATCTATATCCTCCGGGCGCATTAGATAGCGTTATCACCACACGTGACATTTGCTGTAGACATGATAAAAGATGCGACCAAACGTTGTTTCATGACATATGAAATTGGCACTGAAGTGTTTTTATTTAGGCCTGCCATTTGTAATTATTTTATGCATTCTTCACACTAAATGAACTTTGACTGTTATGGCAAATGGATTTGTGTTGTTTATGTAGTACTCGGGACCACGACTTTTAAAGATTAGGCTTCCGTACAGCCACTATTACAAATCGACTGAGCCATCCAACGCAAAATCCGAATATCGTCGATAATGTTCGAGATAGAAATTTCACCTCCGACATCTTGATTTTCATGCACCAAAACTCCCATGAACGTACTAGGAAAGTTGTCGTGTCCCAGACAGACAAACATACTCACAGACTGACAAACATACACAAAATCAAATTTCAGTATATTATTGACCACGTGACCATTTTTAAAGGTATGAATAAGGATAATTTTCATAAAAATAAAACAAAATGGGGGTTACTGCGCTGAACGTAAGCAGAACCAGTCACTGGTAAAACAAGATAGCTATATTCCTTGAAATATTCGATTCTGTTTCTGACAACAAATTGAGACTTAACTTAAAGGATGTGAAAGGTACAGCAAATGGTACAAGAGATCTTCATTTCATTTTTTACCTTCACATTAATAGGAAATTTCATGAAATTAAAAAAAAACTGTCTGAACACACATAACAGCAAGATATTCCGTTAAAGAAGGGGATAGGAGTGATTCTATGACTGGCTCATAACGATGATTCATTCACCCAAGTTTCAAGAAATTTTGTTTTTTGAGTGTATCAGAATTAGGCTATATACAGGTACAATGGCGAAATCAGTTTTGAAATCGGTTTCGAAATACTAACTTGAAGAATTCGTTAAATATGGGGTCACCCTACTGGAGTCCCTAGTTACCCTAGTACGGAAATCCACAGTTGAAAGTTATGCCATGATAATCCTAAATCCCAAATCTTTTGTTTCCTCCCCTAATTGTGGGGTGGTTCGTGCCAAGTCACGATCCCAAGCAAAATCCGGGTTGCTACATGCTTTAGTGTTTACTCTAAAACGTGTTATTTTCTAAGACAACGCATTATTTAAAACTGGAGCAGGAAGTATCCTGATTTACGAACAAACTAATATATAGGCTACATTTTAAATAAATGCAAATTTAGCTGCTCATCCTCAAATGCTGATTGGAGGGTGGAACTAAAA